>CAKALG010000364.1:0-10113 GCA_916700815.1 Helicolenus hilgendorfi | reverse complement strand
GACGCAACTGGTCAAGGACTCTCTGAGGGTGGAAGTCCCGAAGGTCGCACAACTGCTCGAGGGCCAAGTCCTGATCGGAGTGAGCGCTGGGATCACCAAACTACAGGTTGGATGTGTGTGTGTTTTGCTTGACAAGGAGACTTTCATTTTTTTAGTCTGTCATCATGGTCATGTTCATTTTAGCCATTTTTTTTTTGGCCCCAACCAATCAGTAGTGACTGACACATCCGTTGCGTCAACATAATTTTCAGTCGATGCAGAAACTGCAGTATTGCTAGGAGCAGCAAAATAAATGTTGGAATTAATTGAATATATACTCCTTTAAGAGTTTTTTTTCCTGTTAGTCAACTAAGAACAACCAGCAATTGTTGTGGCAATCAATCTGTCATCAGTTTTCTGACTCTGACACAGGACAATGATGTCAGCATTCACATTCCTGCCTACAAAGCTCGGTTTGGCTCAGATGTGTTTCCAACTAAGGAAATAGGGTCGTGTCTAGAACGGAGCCTGCAAATTGCGAAATCTGATGCGTGCACGTGAGACTCGCTACCCGATGACCTATTCTAAACGTAACTATTTGAGGTCAATGCCTAACCTTAACTATTCAAGGTCAACGCCTAAACTTAACTATTCGAGGTCAATGCCTAACCTTAATTATTCAAGGTCAATGCCTAAACTTAATTTCAAGGTCAATGCCTAACCTTATTTATTCAAGATCAATGCCTAAACTTAACCATTCGAGGTCAATGCCTAACCTTAACTATTTGAGATCAATGCCTAACCTTAACTACTCAAGGTCAATGCCTAACCTTAACCATTCAAGGTCAATGAGAGTTTCCCCAATTTACTGGCTCCCTTCTAGCCACTACCAGGAAATAGCCATCAGCAAGCACAACACCAGACCTATTTGAATTGTTGAAGACATCGGATAAATGGCAGGCAATGCAGAGGTCTGGAGCTAGACTAATGTTTTGGGAAAAGTCAAAAAAAAAATTTGTCACAACAAAACATTTATCTCAATACACAGATTTTGATCAAAATTGACTTTCTTTTGTTCATAATACGATATTAAATGAACAAAGAGGGGAGGAGAAGCTCCTCTAATCAATATTTTCTATACCAACAATGGATGAAATGTGTCATGTGAAAGCAGTAGCTCGTAGTGACGAAGCTCCACAAGCTTTTTAGCCCCTTTGACCTCATTGTCGTGCTTGTACAGCTCATAAATTTCATCCATCAACCCCGTTCCCTGCAGCATCAAGCATCTGTTTACAGCAAAAATGTTCTGATTAATCCTCATGTACGCTATACCCGTCCCACACCAAGTTAATGACTAGCTGGTGAACATAGTGAAGCATCTAGAAGCTAAAACACAGATATTTTTCATAGGGTTTGGTAGAGACAGAAACATGTCTAAAAGGAACGTGTATGTTGGACATTCATCAGGTAGCCAGAAACATGAATGAATGAGTGCTAATGTCGCCCCATGTCTGCTGGATGCATAATACAGGCAAGTAGTTTGCGTGTTTAGATGGGAAAACAAGAAAAAATACAAAGAAAGAGGTTGGAAGTAAGCTATAGAGAATGTGGAGTAAGACACAACAGGTTTGGCAGTGGAAAGGGAAAAACAACTCCATTGATCACAGCATAGCACAAATACTTAAGCCTATTATGAGCTGACAGGGAAACCTGGCGTCATGGCACGCCTACTAAAAGCTTGCACCTCTGTGGCCTCACTCGCTCTCCCTCCCCACACACACAAACACTCAGAATCCTATTTATGTTATACTACAACCAGGTGCTTGCTCAGGACGACACGTTGCCCGCTCGCACCCCGAATCAACATCAATCTGGCGTTTACAAGATAGCACAACACAGAACAACACGTTGTCGAAGCAGTGGACTGGAATCATAATCTCCTTCTCTTCATTTATCAATTGACGAGCTGTGTGTGCACTGCAGGAGTGAGTACATGTGTGAGAGAGTGCGGTTTCACTGTTGGCCAGGACATGGTTTAAATGGAAGGAAAAGTGAGATTGCCTGATGTGAAACATGATACTGATGAAATGGAAAAATAGAGGACAAAATGTGTGCAATTTTGCGATCGCTCGTTTTACTTCAAAGTTATCGTTTGGTTGACTCACATCTTACTGATCTGTGCAGATTTTATACAGTTGTATGAAGGGTGAATGGCTCTGTGGGCCATTTAACAAACTGTAATTCAACACTTGTGAATGCCTTAAATGCTCAGCCAGATATAAATCCGGCCCTGATTTTGACACAGTCAGCTCAGGCTGTGTACTGTGTGCATGATTGCACTAGTTCACTGGGTGGATCAAATGATGCAGACCTGCAACCGTACACTACATTTGCAATGCTTCCAGGGATCATTTGTCATAAAGACTTTGAGTTCATGTTTAGGCTGAAACGGCAGGTCATTTTGAGGCTTTAGTTTGCATTTTGAGAGACATGTTGGTACTTTTTAAGAGAGAACCTATCAATCATTAGCAGTGCTGATTTTCCTTGTTGGCTTCAGATTTTGGCCATTGTGGTAATAACTGCTTGGTTTATCATGGCAAATACTGGAATAAATGAATAAACCTATAAGTAGGACATATGCAAAAGGCAAAAAATCATCTTACCATAAAATATATTACCATAATAATATAAGTACCTGAAAGCCACATGACTAAATGTACATATATCTAACCAGAAAATAAATTTAGTAGAAGTTAAAGTTACCCATTAGAATATTACTTGAGTAAAAGTCTTAAAGTGTCTGATATTTACTGTACTTGAGTATCGAAAGTCATTTTCTGATATTAAATATACTAAAGCTTCAGTAGGCAGAACGTTTTTGGCATCATTGGGCAAAAATTCCATTATAACATTTCAGCATATTGTAATTCAAGTGTTCTGAGAGATAACTAGATTTCTGCGCCTCCTCATGGCTCTTATTTCAGAGCAGCCTGCCTGGACTTAAGCGGGAATCAAAACTTCTATGGCTTAGAGAGTAAGTAACGAAGATGCTCAGGGGAAATGTATTGGAGTAAAAGTACACATTTTATTCAGGAAATGTATTGGAATAAAAGTGAGAGATGACAGAAATATAAAAACTCAAGTAAAGTACAGACACTCAAGAAATTCCTAAGTACTGTAACAAAGAATTATTACTTACCACCAGTGTTATTGCACTTGCTCACTCCATCACTTCCTTGATTTTAAACATAGTGAACTCAAGCGTATTGACAATTGTGTTAATGAGACTGTGACATTTGTTTAATTCAGATAAATTTAAGTCCATCTTCAAACACAAGTGCTTTCCAATTGTTGACATTGAAGTCCAAGTGTGATCACTGCAGTATCCAAAGAGGGTCTGTAAAAATACATGGTTTTTTTTTAACCCTTTAAAGATATATCACAGTAGGTCTGTGAGGACGAAATAATTTAATTTTCATCAATAATTAATGTTCTGTCTACAGAGCAGCTTGATCTAGCGCTCACACAGTGAACTATAATTGCTGGTACCTATAATAAGTGAGAGTATTTCTCCCTTGATGTGCAAATGATGTAATGGACTTAAAGGTTAATTGTACCACCGAATGCAGACATGATTTGCTATTTAATGCTCCTTCTATTTAATCAACAATTTGTACTCAAAGCGCCAGCTATGTTTTCTGCCTATAGTCTTTGGTATGCGGCTCAGGTGCTCTGTGGAAAGGTTAAATCATTCTGAATGAAAAACATACTCTCGATTTAGGACAAAGCTTTTGGGCTTAATCCAGAGAAATTATGTAAACACTTAGGGAAATAGACAAAGCAAAGCATGAATTCAGCTCAATGAACCACTGGGGTTACGTGTTTGAGTGGCTTTCCTAATTTTCCTAAAAACAACACAAACCCATTTCAATATCACCATTTCCTGTGACCTTTGTTACCCCTATCCCTTGATTGGCTCCTTCTAGACATCCCAGTCAGGCTATTAAAAATACTGCAATATCTATGCAGGTACACATTGGGGGCGGGGGATGTTCCATGATCTGATGACAATAATCAGCATAGATTATCACAATTGATGCGTAAAAAGAACAAATATTTAGCACTTTCCAATATTTGGTTGTTCACAATAGTGTTTAATTCAAACATTGTTTAAGAAGAAATATGGAAAGAACAATGAATGTATTTTATTTGTTCTTTCAAAATTGATTGAAGTATTATTTCAACCCAATCTCACGGGAAGGTGTATAAATAGCACGACATTACAAGGACATTCCGCATGTCATGATGACGCATTTCAGGCTTTTCATGTATCATTTGTATAACAAGCAACAAAACTATGGTAACATCCGTAGTGAGGTTTAGGCAAGAAAATCACTTAGTTAGGTTTTGGAAAAACATCATGGTTGGGCTTAAAATAAGTAAAATACGTATAGAAACAAAACACTGGTTACCTGGTTGAAAATCCTTTGTTTGTTGGACCCATCAATCTCCCTCCCTGCCCACCATAAGCGGCCTTTTTCACTTTTTATTCTACGTCAACTTTGAGCGTACCATATTTATGCGGATGAGTTTAAATTGTCAGTACAGATTCACAATTCACAACTTTGTTGATCCCAAGAAGGGCAATTCAATTCACAGCTTACCCCATCACAAACATGCACAGACAACATCCAGACAACATGTCAAGCACAGATCAGTAAAACTGACAAACAGAGGTCGGTAAAGGACAGCAGATAAGTTAATAAAATATAATAAATAGCAATAAATAAAGAAAAAAGAAAAAAGAAATAGATAATAAATAGACATTGTTACATGATTTATCACGTAAGGGAACTGTCAATAAAAATCTCATGTGAAATGACTACTGTCCGAGTGTTATAATCGGACAGCAGAAGGAATAAAAGATTTGGAGTAACGATACAGACTACATGGTGTACAAAGGACACGGCAAAAGCAAGAAATGCATTCTTATTGCACACTAAATGCCTTGTACATTATTGTGTTATTCGTACGCCTTTTCGTGCAAACAGGCTGATTATTTGCACTTGTAATTGCATTAGAGAAAAGATCTCAAAGGTCTTATAAGATAAAACTGTTGCGTAACATTTTTCAAAGCAAATAATTAAGTAAATTGTTGAATGTACAGTATGTACCGCCCTAGCAGCCAATGGTTTCCAGTCATGGGTACATTGTAGATAATAAACTACTGCGAGCACACCTTTTTATCTCTTTAAGTGTTACCTTATTGTTGATTGGTAATTGCAAGTGTCGACTGATTTCAACAATATATTGGTGTGTTCATGTGCAGGTTGAGAGACACACAGTTAGCAAATATGGACATTGTGAACTTGAGAGGTCCTTTGTTCAAAAAAAAATGGAGGGAAGCCCTGCCTCAGTCATCCCAGTAACATTAATGCAGCCCCAATTCCCAAAGGCTTTGAATATGTAACGCATTAGGAGTTTTATTTTTGATTAAACTGTTCAGAATTACAATGAAGGACTTGGACTTTGACAATTAAATGAAAGCCAAGGATTTCAAAAGGCCACGAAGGTATTAAAAGATTCCACAGTGGCCATAGAATTGGTAATGTGATCATTAATATACTGGGCTGCAAGTTCAATGGTGTATCAGGAGAAACGAATGAATCCATTTAAGCATCGCCTCTCTGACATGTTATGGATAGACGACTTGCATGCAAAACACTTTGGGCTGTTATAGTGTCAGTATAACGAGTCAGAGAGACGTGGTCTGGGTAACACTGGGTTGCAGGCTGCGTGATCTTGTTGGTTGCACCGAGCTAGATCCAGGTGCAAATGGGATTTCGTGGGGTTAGGCAGTGAAAGCCCTCTGAGATTTGGACAGAAATAAAATCACGGCTCTCAGCTTTGAATAGAAAGAGTCTGGAAGGGGTCTTTAATTGCTCTCTGGTGGTGGAACGAAGACACCTGTAAACTCTGGGATGGGTGTGAGGAAGGGAATTGTCCGGGCACGTCTGGTGGGGGAATCGCACTACTATGGATGTAGGCCAAAGGCAGGACCTGCAATCTCTCTAATGGGATTGAGGAGAGACACGACATCTCGGAAAATTGGACAAAGGACTCTGACAAAGGGGAGGAGAAGGGGTCTGACCACTTCCACAGAATCAAAGAAAGGAGCCTTGACAACTCTGAGAGGAGAACAGCAGAAAGTCTGGACATTTGTTAGTATGTAGTCTGGGTTAGGTTGAGAGGATTGTTCTATTTGGGGGATGCAAAAAAAAAAAAATGCTCCTGACATATTGTGGAGAGTTCTGTAGGGGGGATTATCAGGCGGCAACCTCCGGGACTGAGAACTGAAGCCAATGTTGAAGTGCCTTAAACTTGCATTCTTCCTAACAGCCTGCAGGGGGCGACTCCTCTGGTTGCAAAAACAAGTCTGATTGTATAGAAGTCTATGAGAAAATGACCCTTTTTCTCACTTGATGTATTACCTCAGTAAACATTGTAAACACGAGTTTATGTCCTCAATCGCTAGTGTGAAGTCTTTTACAATACAGCATGATGTTCATTTAGTAAGTTATGGTCCCATTTAGAGTCAAATAGACCATAAAGCAGGGGATGCTTTAGGGCGTGGCTACCTTGTGATTGACAGGTCGCTACCAAGGCGTTGTCCAGTCTAGGGGTTGTCCGTGTGCTAGTCTTACAACTTTGACCCTTTCACAGTGTGTTTTCAGTTCATAAAAGTTAAATTGTAACATTTTGGTTACTTAAAAATGTTCAACGTTTGGTTGAACTTAGCTCCACCCTCTCATGTCAGTTCTGGTTGCAAAAAAACAAGATGGCGACAGCCAAAAACAAAGATGGCGACGGCCAAAATGCCGAACAAGAGGCTTCAAAAGTCCACAAACCAATGGGTGATATCATGGTGACTAGGTCCACTTCTAATATACAGTCTATGGGGGTTATAGATTGCTCATCCTGGAATCTTCAGGGGAGATAGATTCTTTTGGAAGTTGGGCATCTTCTCCTAATCAGAGAAGGTGATACATGACTTCTTGAACTTTACTTAAGTACCCATTTACTTGCTTATATTTCGGTAGCTTAAGTTCCTAGTTAGCAAAGCATGTTGCATCTTTTGAATTCAGTTCAGATTTGACTTTAATATACAGCAGGCAGACGTTACTCACCTATAATGATAGGAATCTTAACAGCCAAAGGTGGAGGCAAAGCGAGTATGATGATGATGCTGCATTTAGAATACCCTTTGGCTACCAAAGTGCGGCCAGACTCATCTATAATTCAACTTTGACTAGTGATTTTGCCCGTGAGACATTCCTAACAAGCCAGTAGCCCATCATTTTCTGATGAACATTAACATTTAACTAGAAGACCGTGTGCACGCTTATTTGTTTGAGTGAAAATCACCACCAGTCTGCCTTTTTAACCTTTGCACTCATCTCAGATGAGAGTAAACCATATTTCCCATGTTTTGACTGATTTTTAGTGTTTCAACAATATCAGCTTCACTGTGTAGGAGGCAAAAGGGAAAATGAAAAGAGTTGAACCAAAGGGAGGAAAACAGGAAAAGGGGTCCGTACAAATGAGGCAGTGATCGGCGCTGACAGTTCATTATGGCTGGTAAATGTGGCCATGCGGGGGCGGCTGGAGGAGAGACTGGAGCCCTAATTGGAGCGGATGGGAGGGATTCTCATCTCATAACAGTATCACAACTATTTACATGCTTATGCCTCGGCAACTCCGGGAGGTGGAGAATGTGTTAGTAAGATGGAGATTATATTTGCATGTGAGTATAGGAGTTTTATGTTAGTATGCGTTTGCTTATATCACAATGTTCCTATGAGAGTCCATGTGCACGTGGTCTCTATTACTATATATTAGAGTTAAGAATACAGAGGAAGTACAGTAATTTCATTTACATATTTACTTTACCCTATTTTTACCCTGATAATGCTACACTGTGATCAACAAATCTGTGCTCAGCAGGAGGAGAGTTAGTAATGTTAAAGGAGAAGTATTGAGTTATATTGTGAGGCAGTCAGTAAAAATGACTATTGGGTGAAGGTAAATTACAACGTTATCATGCTGTGTTCAAATGTAATCTCGTAAAATTAAGTTTTCGGCGAGGAACTTGAATAAATAAGATTCTTTGAAGGAGATGTTTTCACAATATATAATAGATAATAAAGAGAGAATTATGACCTGTTTAACTTCCCAACACTACCTCTAAGTAGCTTATAATGCATCATTAAACCTACGGATGCCAATATTTGTTTTAATCAAAGCAAATATTTAAATTATCATTTGAATTGTGTGTTTTTTATGCAAATAATCACGATAGATGACAATAACAAAGTATAGTGCGGTACTGTGTACAGTACTGTTTACAGTACCCTCCCACCCACCAAAAAATAAGGCTCTCCCAGAAGCTACAGTGTCATTTGGACACTGTAATTTACCATGCATATATAATTTTGTATAAAATATATCAAACATTGAATGACATCAGATCTAAAATGTTATTCCTTCATTTAGCGCATAGATTTCAAATGTGGCAGATAAAATTCCTGAGTGACCGGCAAAAAAAATACTTTCCTGCCACAGTAGCAGGCAGTGAAAAAGTGTTAATTTCAGACCCTGCCAATCCAAGTCATTCTAGAGTCTATAAAAATAACCAAACCTTAACCATAGCATTGTGAAATGATAAAACCGATTTATTTTTCCAACCGGGATCTGGTTTTTGAAGGCTCAGACAAATTATGTCATCCTGACGATAGCAGTCTTTTCTGATTTGACGCCCCTATTTATTCTGGAGGGAGGTTACAAACAACGTATCTTGTCATTCAATTTGGAGGACTTGTTGAGCATATATGTATAAACTGATAATTGCCATCAGTGTGTGTGTGAATGGGTGAATGCTGACATGTAATGTAAAGCGCTTTGAGTGGTCGAAAGACTAGAAAAACGCTATATAAATGCAAGTCCATTTACATCAGGCAGTGTACTCCGAAAATATGTATTTTGGTGTTTTTCTCTCTTTTGCCTACCACTCGAACCATGATTATTTGACTAATTTCAAAGAAGGAACTACAAAGGCAATTCTTGAGAAAAACTCGACTTAGAGTGCAGGCTTCGGCTCGCAGCACTCTAAGATTGGACATCTTATCATCTGTGGTGACATTGTTGTCAACAACAGTGGCTGCTAGCAAATTAGTTCTTGCTCTTCATTCACAGTAACAATGTCATCTTGGATCGTAATGGATCTCCGTGAGTAGCAAGCGTTTCTGTGTGTTGCAGGTGCTGTCCCCTCTGACATCATCGGTCCTGGCTGAGAGGAGCATCAGGGTTCTGGATGATAAAGTGAGTGTGACGGAGCTAGGGGTGCAGTTAGTTTCTGGACTCGCTCTGTCCCTGCAGCTCAGTCCGGGGAGCAACAGGGCCATCGTCGCCACTGCAACCACACAGGAAGTCATTGAATCGCTCAAACAGGTACGGATCCACCGCATACGAATATGTTGCTGCTTTTTACATTATCTGAGGAGGCAAAGTCTAATCTTGACTGTATTAGCACTGCGCATTGTATTTGGCCTACAAGTTCAGGGCTGAATCAGAGTTATTATGGAGTCTATGATGTGCGTTGCAATTTTTCTTTTATAATTAATTCACTCTTGATATAGTGAAGCCATCTCTTTGATTTGCATATCCAACCACTGAATAGCTCTGTTATTCCCGTAATTAGAATTTCAAATGGGAAACGGCTACTGTCTCTTCCCTTGGAGAGAAAAGAATATTTGGCTTTCAGGATAATAGTTTCGTATCCAATTGTTTCTCTGAGCCTTTCTACTGTAATTAAGGCTCACTTTTAGTTTCCACCGTGTTCCTCTGTTTGATTCTCCAGGCGTTCTTTTGCATCAGTTGCAAATGTACAGATCGCTTTTTTAAGAGTTATTTTCATGGTTATTTTTGTTGTTGTAGTGATACCAATTTTCTGTTTTTCTTAGGAGTCCCTCATCAGTGCATGGCTCCAGTTCAGTGATGGATCCATGACTGCTCTCGACAACTACAACCCAGCCCATTTTACCCTCACGGCCACCTCTTTGGATGAAAAGGTGGTGG
>CAKALG010000363.1:0-15538 GCA_916700815.1 Helicolenus hilgendorfi | reverse complement strand
TACAGGACAATAGCAACGAACCCAAGGAGTCCACATCCAAGGTTTGAACTGCCTCTGCTATTCCTACCTTCTCTCAGATTGTCTGTTTTCTTTGTTCAGGAGCCAAACATGTGTACAGCTGCTGACAAGAAATAAATTTGGGTGCGTTCCAAATCGCATACTTTATTTTTTCACTTTTAATGCGTACAAACGCTGCCCTTTCTAAGTGCATTCTATTTCATGTAGTATGCATTCAATTGGGACATACTACTTCGCCGCAACATTGCGCCTCGACCCTTTTTCTCATAATGTATATCCGCTCCGCAGAGGATTTTGGGTCAGAATAGCCAGAAAAGCATGCTGGCTTGCAAACTGCAAAATGCGACCGGATGTAGTAGGACATCCTGGTATTGTTGGCATACTACATTTGACATACTATGTATTGGGACATACTAAAAAAAATTTTCTGGCATACTAAATAGTACGGTGGTATGCGTATTGGAACGCACAGTTAGATGTCAGTGATTTTCTCCATCTCTCCATTTTTTGTATTCTCACACTTTGTAATAAGGACAGTATTAGTGGATTCATTTGTGTCACCATTACCAAATTGCTGGATGTAAAAACCAAAGCAATGAGTTAAAAGAGGCAAAAAGGGCTCTGTAGAGATGAGTAGGACTGCAGTTTGGTGATAATCTCTGTGGCTTTTTCATTACAAGCAACCTCTTTCACATTACACATAGTCATTTGATTGATTTTTAAAATAACGAATACTGAGTAGCTTAGCTGTAAGGTTCGTCTTTTGGCATAATTTACAGATAATTTAGACCCAAATTGAATTTGAAAAATACAGAAAGGTGCATCATAAACACCAAACAGTTGTTTCTTCAGCTTATGTTTGTTACAACATTGGATCACATTGGATGTAATTGGGTTTTTTGACTAACTAATTGACCTTAATCAAGTACAAATAGAAAAAAAAGCTAATATGTAGTAGAGGCAGTCATTTTAGCCCTCTGTCTATGCGGACATGTCTGTACCCTACACTTCTTTATGTTGATCAGTGTTACTGTCTTTGTGATTCAGTGTTAAGACAAAAAGAACAATGTCTTAGCAGGTTGGATATTGTGAAAAATGTCGGGGTAAAAAATGTACATGACTAAAATGTCTCACATGTTTCACTGAACTACATGTACTGCTTAGGACCACATTCACTGTTTGACTTATTTCCACATCAACATTTTTTTGCAAAAAGAAGTATATATGTCATGTATGGTAACACTTTACTTAAAAGACACAGTCACACGTGAGAAATTGACATTCGCCTCCCGTTCACCTCCATTCTGTGCGAGCGAGGCGGCGAAAAAACATTTGCTTCCAGTTGTGAAGCAAATTCACGTCTTCGCATTTGCATGGAGTATAACTTTGGTGATTGTCACTCGCTTGCATTCGCACATGTGTGACCGTGCCTTAATAGGATAGTTTGGGTGTTTTTGAAGTGGGGTTGTATGAGGTACTTATCCATAGTCTGTGTATTATCTACAGTAGATGATTTTCTGCACGCTCCCAGTTTGGAAACGCAGACAGGAGTTACTGCACTTAACCAAAGCAATGTACTGAGGTGGACTGGGGCAGCAGCAAAACATATTTTAGCAACCTAAAAGAAAGGCCCCAACTAATAAGAATCTATATCTGTTTAAGCGTACGCTATATTTATAATATTTTCACTGCTTTACTGTGCTGTCAGACAGCTTTCTGGCGGGAAACTGAAGCAGTTACATCCGTCTATGCTCTCGACAATGCAGACTCCATTGAGAAAAACAAATGTAATTTTGGCTTGTTCGGTTAGTTTGTTTGTGATATTGTATGACTTTGGTGAATCCAATCTAACCAAAGTCACACAATAACACAAACTAACGATCGAGGCAGCGGTACTCCTGTGTTCTGCGAGGTAAATTTACTGTTTTTTTTTCAACGGAGTCTGGCTGCTGTAGCGAGAGCATAGATAACGGCTTCAGTTCCTCGTTGGAAACATAGACTGTTTAGCTGTCGCACGGGACGGTAAACTGCCGAAAATACACAGCAGTACATTGCTTTGTTTCCGAACGGTAACTCCTCTCTGCTTCTCCAAACTGGGGATGGGCTGACCCTCATCTACTGTAGGTAATACGCTGACTATGGATAAGTACCTCATACAACCCCACTTCAAAACACCCAAACTATCTATTTAAGTCCTCCTAATTACATAAAATATGAAAACAAATTTATGTTCATACAGCTTTTATTATGTTATCATTAATTCTGTTTATGCGTCAGCCTCCACTTGCCCACGAGTTCTATTCATTAAAATACTTATATCAGTTTCCAACTACATTAGCGTTATTAACCATTTATTAAATGTTTATATAATGCTTATAAATGCTAATTAGGGGGAAATAAACTAAAGTGTTTTTAATATACAGTATAATAGATTATGGACAACTATTTTAAAGAATATTTCCAGTTAGCCATGAGTTGTAGTTTTTGCTGTGAAGTGGTTCATCACCTACCACTGTTGAGTCCTGCTTTCACTGGAAGCTAACAATAAATCCTCCACTACCAACAGGACCGATTTGAACTTAGCATGTTGTGATATTTGTTAAATCATATTAGTTTGGCGACATGGAACTGCAGTGAGTGTTAAAGTTCTTTAATAGCTTTTTGGAATTGGACACAACTTAATTTGGCTGAGTCAGTTTTTGTCGTCAGCTTGATCAATACTGGTTACAAACCCTTTTCCAAGTATTTCAAATCTCAGTAATAGGTATTTGAATAGAAATATAGTCATATCAGTCAATATTTGGAACTGTTAAGACCAACGTGGAGCAACAAAAACAGATTTCAGTGTTTAGTATTTTTCACCCTTGTTTTTTTTAATACTAGTGTTGGTTATTTATTTGTAACATTAACTGATATTAACACTCAATATGAATGCCCTCTGGACAACATAAACATATTTTTGTTTGTCTCGTTCTGTTCATATATAATTGCCTTCACAGCACCACGCCAACTACAATTCAGTTGCCCGGTCCAAGAGCAGAGAGAGGGAGATGGAGAAGAAAGATTCAGACAACAACACACAAGGCCGATCCAAAGAGAAGAAGGAAGAAAAGGACCGGAAGGAAAGGAAAAGAGTCAGTATTTGACAAGACCACTGCACTTTGGGAAATGGGTTTTTGGAAAGGTCATCCCAGTGAATTATTTTTTTTTTTTTTTCAGTTTTTATGGGTAACAAGGGATTAGTTCAATATGTTCCCACCATTAACATGCTCTGTCGTGTTGTTTCTATTTTAGGACCATGCTGTCAATGACCGTGAGACGAGCCAAGAGTCCAAACGTAGAAAGGATGAGAATGGAACGAGTACGTTTGTTCTTGACAAATCTGAAGTAGCCATTCTCCCAACGAGTCCAGTGTAAACAAAAACAAACTCGATCTTCTCTTCCCAGATTCCTCCAAAAACAGCAAGAGCGCGAGTCCTTCCTGCGATTCCCCGCTTTCAGCTGAAAAAGAGAAGAGCAAAAGATCCAAATCCTCCAGTAAAGAGAAGACGGAGTCTGTGAAACCTGAGCGGACGTCCTCTGGAGGCAAAAAGGTCAACTCAGCTCGTCACCCTCCACTTGTGTCGCACTCTGTCCTGATCTGTTTGTAGAGTACAAGACGTTTAATTCAGGAACCTGTAGTCTTATCGTCCCTCGTCATTTTAGTTAAATCATACATTTTCATTACGTGAATAATAAATGTAGACGTAAATTAACGCTAAATATTCATGCAGCTTTATTTCCATTACTACTGACCTGTTTTAAATTCATACGTCTTTGTGTTTTGTGCCACAGGAATCCAGACACGATAAAGAGAAATCTGAAAAGAAGGAGAAGAGGGACAGCAGCGGAGGAAAGGAAGAGAAAAAGCAATATCCTTAACGTAACCTAGAACACATAACTCATATTTCAATCATATTTGTACTGTTTAGTGTGAATATTTTAATATTTAAAGGTATGGACTCTTTCAAAATTGTAGTTTTTTTTTAACTTTACTGCTTCACCAGGTCAGTTGGCCACATTTCCGGTCATCATGGATGAAGTAGCTTGTTTTAAAACTCTTGCTAGATCTCAATATGGATACGGATAGTAGTACACTTCCATGTAGTTCGCTGTGTACACTATGTACTTACTTGCGCTGGGCGTGAATTTCAACAGGGTAGTGTTGTCTCAAATCAAACACGGCTGTTGTGCACTAACCGGAAATGACCATCGCAACATTTGACCACTTCTTCATCTTATTTTAATGGCAAATTGCAACCAGACGGAGCATTTACGGCAATATACGACCGCGATTTGTCACCTGCCAAAATATCTGCCGGATTGTTTGCTAACTAAATTGTATCACAGTGGAAACCGCTTATAGTGATCACGGTTACAGTGATCAACCACTTGTATGAATCAAAAAGCTTCTGACAGAATCATCCTATACAAACATGTTAGACTAACCTCAGTTGAATTTTTGTTTTGTTTTTTACTTTACCGACCGAAAACGGCAATGCCTCACCCTCGGTGAGGGAAACGGCAGAAGAATTGGCAGCGAGCTGGTAAATAGCGAAGTGGTCTGTTTCATTACTTTGTATTCATGTAATAAATATACAGATGTCAATTAGATGATAATCTGTGTTAGAAATGATGCATGACAACACAAATTTGGTTCTAATAATCACCCACTTTGGGTGTTCAATTTGAACCAGACAGACGTGATATAAGCAGTTTCCACTGTAATTGTATTCCGGTGTTCACCAGAGCAACTGCTGCGGGTTCCTCGGCTGCCATTTTCACAAGTTTGGTGGTCCCTCCCTTTCCGCTATGTAGCCAAGAAGGCGACCGTTGAGGGTGAGAAGTGTCGAGCTTCTGACCGTTATGAGTACACCATCTGGGAACTCGTAGTGCACTGCATTTTGCCACACTTGCCGGTGTGAATGCACTTGTGCACTCAAGATAGTAAGCGTGGTTACGGAAGTATGTAAATTAAGACTGCATGTGTAAACATTTGTGCACCAGCATTACACCATGTGTTAAGCCACCCACTGCACTAAATGTGTTTCGATTTATGAGAGAATCACCTCCATTTTTATCTATCGTGTGTCACTAAACACACTCATGCAATAACTGTTGAAGATTGCAGCAGATGCTATATTGCATTGAGGAGCCAGCCAACAGGACTTGTAAACATAATTAGTGCACTAATCCTCCGCCTATAACCGTTCGACTTTTCTAATTTCAACATTTAACTGTAAGCAAATTTACAATTACCGCAGCCCACTCTGATACGTGTCGAGCTAAACTGATCATAATCTTTAACTTGGATCTCATAATTGGATTTGGACATTTCCATTTTGTTGCAAATACTGTTGTTCACTCGCGTTATCGCAGGCAGTTACTGGCACTCAAGTATTAATGGCGTTTTTTCTCATTTCCTGAAATGGAAAAAAGGATTATTTTTAAAATTATTAAAATCGATTTATTTTGGGGTTCTGACCATGTTAGAAGTGTTAGACCACACTCTTTTAATATCAGTTAGAAGATGAAAAATAAGCAGCCTGGATTCAAGGCCCGTCTCTGTTCTATGACAAAAACAGATGTTTGTGACAATATTTCTACCTGTCACCCTTTCAGTCTTTGATTTATTTACCATTTCCCTTAACAGTCATACTCATAAATCCTCTGACAAGCACAGATAATGTGCACTTATCAGTGAAGGTAAGACACACTCAACGTCTTCGTAAACAGCTCTCAATACAACATCTGTGAGGTCAGTATTTCATATGTTTTCTCTTCTCTCTGATCCACAGCAGAACTGGAGAAGCTGTGTTTTTTATCTGCGAGACATCTGCAATTCCATCTCTGTACTATGTTGTTAACTCGTACTCATTTCTGCCTGTGTTGTTTTGCTGTAAACTCCCCTCCCAAGTGTTTGTTAGCTGTAGTTATCTCAACTTTTTTTCCGTTTCAGAATACAGTAAACCAGCTGAAATATTTTTTCTTTTCTATTATCCAGTATGGGCACAATGTGCTGCTCTAATCACAATATTATTTTAACTAGAAACGTGGTTACTGTATGAAATGATCTCCTGGTAACACCTGGTCATGGATTCAATAATCTCATGCTTGAAAATGTGTATTTTATTTTGTACGTTGTCAGGCTTTGCTTTTTGCTCGTTTTATTGGAGTTAACATGCTTTCCATACTCACTTACCTCATATCCTTTTGAGATACTTAGATACTTTTTATTTATTTATCTCCACCTTTTAATCTGAGTAAGACGGTCGACGAAAGTGAGGAAAATGATTCAAAGGACCAGTTTGTATATTGTGTACAATAATAAAGAGGGTAACATGAAATTCACATCATGTTATTTCTTCTTTTTTTTTCTTTTTGATGTCCCTTACAGTCCTTTTGTGCTTTTGTGTTAATCAGGTTTTTACATAATTTATAAAAATGCCAGTTCGACCTTGATTCAAATGTAGAATTGTAAAGAAAAATCAGACGAAAACATTCTGACGCTCTGTACTCCAAATACAACTGTTTCGAAATGACTTTTGGAGATTTTATCTGCTGTACTCAATGAGTGTAAGCTTTTTTAAAAAAAAACAAAAAAACAATAAATAATAGTTTTCCTAGTGTGTCACTTTGATATTGTCTCCTACCTTTGGTTCTTTCATTCTCTTCAAACAGCTCATTATTGTTGTTGGATGCTAGAAAACGGACTTTTAAACTCACTCGTCCCTCTGCTTACATTTTCTATTTGTTCTTGTGCCCAGACACACAAACCTGGCATCTGAATGTTTGCCGACCATTTTCACACCCCTGTCACTCACCACTTAGCTTCATTCCAGATGGCCATGTCGTTGTGAAAATATCTTTGTGTTGGAATGATCAGATGAGATGAAGATGAAAAAAGAGAAGAGCCTTCTGTGTTTTTCTTCTTGACATTACTCGTTGGCTTTCTTTCCTCACTTCCGTTTCCATTTCAGATTGGGCTTTTATGGTCAAAGTATAGTATGTCGAAAAAATAAAAAAAATCACAGTATAGGTTGTCGAAAAAAATAAAGTCATTGTATAGTATGTCGAAAAAATAAGTCATAAAATACTATGTTGAAAAAAAGTCTTAGTAAGTATAGTATGTAGAGAAAAGTCAGTATAGCATGTCAAAAAAATTAAACAGTCATAGTATAGTATGTCGAAAAAATTAAAAGTCATAAAATACTATGTTGAAAAAAAGTCATAGCATAGTATGTTGGAAAAAAAGTCATAGTATGTAGAGAAAAATCAGAGTATAGTATGTTGAAAAAAAGTAGGTATAGTATGTCGAAAAAAGCAATAGTACAGTATGTCGAAAACAAAAAAGTCACAGTATAGTAAGTCGAAAAAGTCATAGTATAGTATGTCAATTTTTTTTTTTTAAAAAGTCATTGTATAGTATGTCGAAAAAATAAAGTCATACTACACTAAGTCGAACAAAGTCAGTATAGTATGTCGAAAAAATTAAAGTCATAAAGTACTATGTTGAAAAAAAGTGAGTGTATTACTTAAAAAAAATCAAAGTATGTCAAAAACGTTTTATAAAATTCACTGTATTTTGTGTTAAAAAAAGAAATAAAACAGTCATTGTATAGTATGTTGAAAAAAGTCATAAAAGTTATAGTATAGTATACAAAAAAATGTCAAACATTTCCAAGATGCTATAATATGACCTTTTATACTGTATTATGACTTCTTTCGACTTAAAATATTATGACTTTTTTTTTTTTTACCTTTTTAGTCATACTATCCTATGACTTTTTTTTTACTAACTTAGCAACGGTGGTTTTGATGCTGCGTAATGTCAAAAAATGTTGTCAGAAAAGTCATAAAATAGTATGTCGGAAAAAAGTCAGAGTATAGTATGTCGACAAATTAAAAAAATTCATGGTATATTGTGTAGAAAAAAAGTCATAGTATCGTATGTTGAACATTTTTTGAAACATAGTATAGTATGTAAAAAAATAAGACATAGTATAGTATGTTGTAAAACAAAATCATAGTATATTATGTCAAAAAAATGAAAAAAGTAATTGTATAGTATGTCGGAAAAAAAGTCATAGTATAGTATGTTGAATAATGAAGTCATAGTATAGTATGTCGAAAAAAAGTCTTACTACTAGTACATACTGACGCTGGTTTACACTTGAATTGTAATTCCTTGTCATTTTGAAGATTTTTCACCAAGTTGCTGATACAAGATTTATTATTTTGATAATATTATAATTTGAATTTACATATCTTTGTGTTACATTTTGTTTTATAAAGTTAAGAAAACAATCACGCCTGATGTTGCCTTACACATAAAATAATAATCCCAGTCACTTCCACACAGTGAGACATACAGCTTATTAATAAAATACTGGTATCTGATCGGTACTTGGTATAGGCCGATACCCGAAGCCCAGGTATCGCTATCGGTATCGGGACTGAAGAAGTTGGATCCCTGCAAAGCAAAGCAATGTACTGTGGATGGGTGGCAGCAGCAAACATATGTTAGCCACCTAAAAGAAAGGCTCACATTAAAAAAAAAAAAGAAATATACCCTATATTATCAATATTTTTACTGCTTCATCTTGCCGTCATACATCCCTTTCCGATAGGGAACTGAACTGAAAGTGAAACTTATCTATGCTCTCTTCACGGCCACCATACTCCAGTATAGTCTAATAGTATCCATTTGCGGCAAGACCCACTTCAAGTTATGCCCCCTTCACGTTACGTCCCTCTCTTGCAGTCCGCAGATCATAGATCATAGAACAGTATAGATAAGTTTTATTTTCAGTTCAGTTCCCTGTTGTAAAATATTCTCTGATGTCTAGAGAAAAGTCCTGTTAGTCGATCCAACAGCATGTCCGTGGATGGCATTATAGTACACTCTGTAGTAAGACATGTATGCCCTGCAGCAGGAAAAAACATGTTAAAAAAGATGATAATTCCAAAAGATGAATATAAACCTGCTTTTATTAAGGAAATGTAATAAAATCCTTTGTACATGACCTCTCCACAGAGGTTCATTGTGTCCATACATGCAACTCTCATGGTTGAGGTACTGTTACAAATGAACTGGAAAAAACTAAAACCAAACTGGATTAAATGTCATTATGGGACTATAAACTAAACCAGGGTCCATTTCGAGTTGCAGTTTGGTCAAACTATTACCAAATTCACATGCACTTTATCTGGGGAGAAAATGATGAGAAAGTTGGATATACTAAACAAATGTAGGCGTACATGGTTTGTAGCATTTGTAGGATTTTTTTCCTTCAGTTTATAAAAAGTTCACTTATACAAACAGACAAACGATTCATTTGTAGCTCTTCCCTCAATGTACAGTTCACCTTCTGCCTAATGCATAGACACAGAAAGCTTATCACAACCAAAGAAGCTATGGTGTGTTATCATTTACCAAAACATTTTGAGATTCACATCTGCAGATACTGCATTTACATGAGAACGGCTTCTAAGTGTGTACAAAGTGTAAACCATAAGCTCAGTTAAACCATTTGAAAATGCTGTCACATAAAAAGGGGTCACTCTCGTAGTCTCTAAAGGATTTATAATGCTTTCGGTTTCAACAATATGGCACTAAGTGATTAAAAGCTGACCTCATTTCAATAAAAAACGGTCTTGTTTCCAAATAGTGGCAGTTGAAACAAATGCAGTCTCACATGGTTGATTTAAAACAAGCATCTAATGAATGAATGAATACGGTCAGTTGTTTACGATGTCCAAAAGGCTTTGAAAATAACACCACCTAAGCAGTTCCAGATGACCTTTAGTTTCATATTATTGATATTTTCTGAGTAAAAACTGGGGTACAATGTTGTCACTTTAATTGATGCTTAACCCTAATGATTGATGCTTGTCCTAAATATTATGGAACTGAAAATAGTCTTATAGTAAAACAAGAAAATGACTTTACTTCACTAAATATAACATTTATTAACTTAAGATTTCACCACAAAAATATGTCTGTAAAGTATTCAAATGACTTAATAAGTACTCCAGGATGTTTTGATTGCAAATCATGGCTTTTTTTTTCTTCTTCAAAATAGAAAACAACTGAAATTACAACAGTTCATCTAATTATCATTTGAAGCAATGTTTTGCCCTATAGTTCCACAGATTTTTTTGTTGTTTTCAAGTGAATTCAATTTTAATTGCATTGCCATGACGCCAAAATGCTCCATAAGGCACTACAAGAGGCAAATCTCATGTTTCCAGAAGCAAAAGTCCTGTTGCGACATTGCCCTCTGTTAGTGTGACGGGCCTCACAACCCAGAATGAGCACTTGTTGACTAGTAGGCTTGTGTCCAAGCTGATGACAAAGAAGGCTGTTGCCTCCAGGATGCCAGCTTCGGGGTGTCGGGGTCACACAGAGTGGCTGTTTCGTCCAGACGCACCAGTGGGAATCGTCACGTTTCACATCTGCAGAGGAGATGTGCAAAGGATGATCAAATCAACTGTTAATCATCTTTAGCTGGTTTAACTCAAAAATACAAGGCCCCTGCAGCCTTAGAAAGACGTTGAATAATTGTTCAAAATGATCTCATGAGAAAACCAACTGAGTTAAGTTAGATGAAGTTGAGATAATAAATTCAATAAAGTCAAGTTATTAAGCAGCAGATTTCCATAATGTATGTTTTCTTCAAACTACAACTCAGTGAGATCTCTGGAGAGTTTTAAAGAGGACCTATTCTGCTTTTGTGCTTTTTCCCCTTTCCTTTAGTGTGTTATATTGTTTTTTGTGCATGTAAAAGGTCTGCAAAGTTACAAAGCCCAAAGTCCACGCCAAAGTCAGTTACTCTCCCCCACAGAAACACTGATCCTGAAGCGCCTCGCTTGAAGTCCCGCCTTTTCTTCCATAACATGGTGATGTCACCAAGTAATGCATTTGCATAATACCAGTCCAGCGGCTAGGCATGCCCTAAAAGCTAATTAGAGCGGAGCTGGAGCGAAGTCCAAAGAGTTTGGTTTGGTTGACCAATCACAGCAGAGTGAGCCAGCTGACCAATCAGAGCAGACTGGGCTTTTTGCTCTTGTAGACACCCAAAATACAAGTATGCACCTGAAAATAAGCATAACGGTCCTCTTTAAACAAACCTATAAAATATGAGATCAATACAACCAACATTTGAAAAGGGAGGCAGATGAATAATATATATTTAAAAATAAACTAAAACTAAAATGTTTAAGTATATTTTTGTTGTATTAAATACAGATATGGGCGGGGGAGCTCAAACAGCGTTTCAGACAGAAGGGGGAAAAGAGGTGCTGCAGCACAGCAGGGACTTCAAGTCAGAATAACTCATGTTAAACAAGAAATGAATGACATGTATATATTTACATCAAGTTCATGACAGACATGGAAGAAACAGTAAAGGACATAGGCCTACCCTCTAGATCTTAACACTCTCCGTCCCGTACACGTTGTAGCCTTCACGGTACGTGGCAAAATTCTGGGTGTTTGCCGGAGGGGCTGGCTTAAAGTTTTGGGCATTCTTTGCCAGCTTCAGTCTTTTTGTTTCTTGCCGTGACTTATAGCAGAACTCTATCAAAGCCACGGTCATAGCCAGGCCAAGCCCTCCGACCAGAATATAGAAGACTCCTGCCACGTTGCTCAGGCTTAGTGCACTTGTCTTGTCCTGGGGGAGGTAAAGACCACCGTTAAGACTTTTTTAACTGGCATTCTGAGGCTGACCTCAAACAACACCAACACCAACACAATGTACATCCTGCTCCACTATAACTAAACAGCTACTCAGAGGAGGCTGCTAATTGTGTCTACAAAACCCTCTGAAATATAGATGCCTAATTTAGCCTATAGGTGAGATACATTGAAACAACTTAAATGTGTCTAATTCCTCCTCTCAAGTTATTTCTACCATTAAAGAACAGGGAAGGTGAATGTAGAGTTGCTATCTATCCTGCTTTATGGTCTCTTTACGAGACCACGTCTAGAGGAAGGCGGTCGTGGTCGTACAGGTCTACAGATTAAACCCTCGATTCACTATAATAGCTGCTCAACTTCAACACACTGCATTTGTACAATCAAAGTGTCAAGCTGTGGAGGGTGAATTGAACCATTTTGCTGCTATTAAAAGCCAAACAGTGATATTGAAATTAATTTATGTGAGTTTTACCATTTGCATTCTAACCTTTAGGGGCATTTTGTAGTCCTTAATGTAGTAAAAAAAATGTACATCTAAAAAGTGACCTATCTTTAAATTCAAAAAAAGTTCCTTACTCTGACACTCCATGTATGAGACATGACTATCAAATAGTATTTGACCACTTTGTGCTCAGATGGTATTTAAAGGTCAGTTTGGACTCTTGTCAGAGTAAGGATGAAACTAGCCAGTCATGTAGGAATATATGGAGTTTGCATACAAATGAAAAACATCAGCGATAAACTAAATTTCAATAAAGGTTTGGATGACAAAATGGCAGTATAATGGTTTCAATTCTATGATTCAACTTTTCAAAATTTGATGGTATGAATAAAAAATAGTGTGCAATCATGCTGCAATTTTACAGATCTTGAATTGTCTACATACAGTAGTAATGAAGTCATGTTAATGTCATGAATTATGATCAGAGTGTAAAGAAATTAGACTATGTGTGAAGCAAATCTAGTTTTTAATGTTTTCCACATGCTATTCTGCAAGTACTCAGATATCATGATCAACATGTCTAGGAGAATGTATATATGCTTTAGATGTTTGCATATGAACAGTTAGGTCAAAATGCATTTTTCAATCAGTATAAAAAGACCTGCAGCGACTGACCTTACTTCCAGAGTCCTTGGTTCCACATTCACCCTTATCGTACCACCATTTGTTTTTCAGCTTGTCTAAGATGCCTTGTTCACTGAGTTTCAATACTGCAAGGTTTACAGGAGTTCTTCACGTGGGAAATAACATAAATAACATTTTATTATGTTATTTTATGTTATTAAACTTTTTAAACTACTTTATACTGTGCAAAGCGATAGAGTAGGGTCCTGGCCAACACATCACAGATAGCAAGCAACACTACAGTATATATATATATTTGTAAATATATGACCTTTCATAATCCATGACTACCCTAGCATGCCAGACCCCACCTATATCGCTTTGAGTAATCGGCACACACTGATCACATGAAGAAGAAAAAAGATTTGAACTTGCAGAGTAAAGCAGCTGCTGCATAGCTTTCACAGAATGAAAGAAAACAGAGGCAGTAATTGCTGAGGGCACATTATTTTGTTTGCTATGGGCAGCCTTTTTGATGATCTAACAGGAACCCTTTCTTGACTAACAGACAAAACGCAGCAGTCCAATTTCATTAACAGCTATTAGAGGCTAATGTCTCACAAAATCACCCGCACTGAGAAACAGAGTTAAGGGTGTTTCTGAATCGCTACCAGCCAGATGATGAGAAAATTTGGTTGTCTTTAAAGACACTTTTTCTGAACCAAAGGGGAGTCATAGATTGGGTTTTTGTTTTCTTTTGCAAGACATTATGTCCAATTTCCTTGACTGACAGATTTCCAGGCTTATTTCCTTTCAGAAATAAGATCAGTGCTTGTAATCCAACACCATCAAATATATTGTATTCACCACTGTGCTCTTTGTATGTCGAATAGAATACAAATTGTGTTTTCTGATAATTCATACAAAACAAACAAACATTAAGAAGTCATGCATGATGTTAGGTGGATGACCTGCAGTCCTGTTCTCCAGTCAGAGCCCTTTGGAAGGCAGAGGTACTATTGTTTTACTTGAGTGTTGAAAAATACAAACTTAGATGCATGAATTTCAATGCAACAACAAAATATAATACTGCAGTTTCTGCCTTTTTGACTTTTCTTGGCAGAGGAGCAGAGTGGAGCAAGAGATTTGACTACAAACTTTGAACTAAATGCTTGTTTCACTTTATGAATCAACCTAAAAGCAGTAAAGATCCTACACAGTGATCTGTAATTATATTATTTGGCCAATGACACATTTTGGATGTAATCACAAATGTATTCTTGTGATACATTTTAGAGACACTATGAGGAGGAATTGCAAACAAAAAAGCTTTTAAGAGGGGCGTTTTCTTCCATTTGGGAGCAACAGCTTAAACAATTTTTCATAATAATTCTGTTTAAGGGTAACATTTTCATCACAATAAAAGGTACTTTTTATAAGTTAATTCTTGATGAACTTCTAATAACATATATCTTGTTTTTGTCTCTCTGTGTGACAAACTGACTGCTGCTCTGTAGCTGACCTTTGACCTCCCAGATCAGAGAATAAAATTTGGCTAAGGTATTTGTATCAAATTTACATCACACTCTTTGCTTTCCTCAGTTTAATAACTTTTAGTCACATAAAAATAACTACAGCTGGTTAAAGATTATGATTGGTTGGGATCGGATAATGTCTACCCTGTCCCACAGCATTGTGGGTAGGATAATCTACTCTACTGACTTGTCATTTCTCTTTATTATATATTATACATCTACATTCCTTCACCTCTAAAAAAATCTGCTGGTCATCAGATAAAGACCTCAGACACACCACCAGGTGGTGACCATGGACCTTTAAATAACACGCTGATGAGCACTGTCCAGGTTCACAGTTTAGAAACACTCAAATATGTCCCTGTATCTTTTCTAAGCTGAAAAACCTAAATAAAAACAGAATGTCATCCATATATCCCATAAATTGTGCAAAGACACAGATTATAGCAGTAGCTGGAAGGACGATGTTTGGTTATAAATTCGAAATTGGATCACTGTATGTGGATGAATATACCATATATTACATTTGGCCATAAAAGATTTAACGACTAAATTCAAAGAGTACTGCGCTAAATAACAAAATGAAAATGAAAAATCAAAGGGACGTCAGAGGTGAAAAAGACCGCTCGTTAAAAACACTCAATGGTAGTAACAGAGAGAAAACAAAAAAAACTGTACATCTGTTCCCCCTCCGAGTCCCTAAAGCAGCCTGGGTTTCTAATGATTTTATCCCACATAATATCCCAATACTAATGTATTGTTGCTCTATAGCATGTTGCAGTGTAGTCTATTGGAGAATAACTCCACCTGCCATTTCCTGTCAAAGAGAAAATCACTGTGAGCCGTCCCGACCCTCTGATGTAATAGCAGGTCCATGGAGAGAGAACTCAAACAGATAAAAAAGGTGATTGATCAGGCCTGGGTTCACTTACATTTACAGTAAACTGAGAGCATTTCCGCAACAGACAGCTCAATCTAAAGCAAAGATTAAGAATGATAATGTGCTGCCACTAAACTACGTTTTTACAACAGATACAAAATGTAATTAAGTGTAGCGAGCAAAAACAAGTCGTGTTGAGTTGTAGTAACACTGAAACTGAATTCTTAAGGTCCACAGCTCAGGCCCATTGAGCAAAACCTACAAATGATGCTGGACAGTAAATTATATACAGGAGATTT
>CAKALG010000362.1:0-18028 GCA_916700815.1 Helicolenus hilgendorfi | reverse complement strand
GGAAGTGCGGCGATGGAAGTGCAGAGAAGGCACATGTCTTTGGCTCGTATCGTCCAAACCCCCCCAATTAAAGCATTTCGAATCAGCCACTAGGCAGCGTTCGGAGGTTGGGATGGAGCCAAGTCAGTCTGGGGGACGAGACTTTTGGAGAGGGAAGAGGGTGACCAGAAAACAAGGCTGCATAACAACAAGACAACAACAGCAAGATAGTAAGAATGTAAAGCTTGTAACAGAGTAATCTGAGAAGTGGCAACGATGAGCTATAGGGTGTGATTGCTGTGCATAATACTGCTTTATATCTTTACTGAAAACAGGAACAATACAAGGGCAAAAACACCCAGTATTATCAAAGTTTGTTCTCCTAAAAGAAAACTTGCAACAAGTCTGCAACTTCATAATTACACCGATAAAAGGAGAGGGACCTTTACTATGAGCAGACTAGTGCAGAGATTCAGGAACTGGAACCACCAACAAGATTAATCTACTGTCTAGCAGTGGGAAATGGCTAAAGCCAGGAGACTTTAAAAAACAAAGCTAAAAAGGAGTGACCAGAAGTATATCTGCAAGGCAAACACAAATACCTACAGAGAGAGCACAGGACACTATGGCGAGATGACCAGCACACGCAGGTGCAGCCATTGGCCTTGAACATTTAACATCGTGGCTTCTGAAAGCATTTATGTTTATGATGATACTGATGGGGGGATTTCTATGTTCCTCTGGCTTCTAGATTTAAATCTCTTGGCGCAAATTGGCAATTTCAGGAAACTTCCATGCTAATACAGCCCACTAGGTTTTATGGTTTGGGGCTGATGTGTAGGTTGGAGTTAAGTGAGGAAATGAGAGCCACAATGGAAGTCACGAGAAAAGCACCCTCCACATGGACAGCTAGAAAACCCAGCGAGTGAACCTTACTCGACATTGCTTTTGGGGAAATTGAATTCTCATTGAAAAAAGAAATTGCCTACTTACTACTGGTGCATCTTTCTTTCTTTTTTTCTTTTACTTGGTAAAGAATCTCCTTCCAGGCAAGTATGCTTTAGGGCGCCAAGGTCGGCCTAACTTAACAGTAAAGTGCATAGAGCTCATTAGCTGTACAACAAACATAGGACAAATGTGTATCTGAGTGTGAATGCCCTGATTCTTCACCATATTATCGACATAAAACTTCCATAAACCAACCTAATGACCAACTTATTTGCATTGGAATTTAGCTAAGTATTTATACTACATTTCCAGTGTACTATCATTTGTATATATCCCATAAAAATACAGTTCTTTGTAATCCACATACTGTGTGATATCCCAAAGTTTGAGAGTTAAGAATCATGGTGTTATGTTCGATTCAACTCTTTCTTTTGATCAGCACATTAAACATATCACCTGTGCAAGATCCTAATTCATGCCTTTGCATCATCTAGACTGGATTATTGTAATGTTTTGCTATCATCTGATAGTCTTCAAGTGGTTCGCCGCAGCCATAATCTTAACTAAAACTTGAAAATTGGACCATATTACACCAGTTCAGTTTGGCTTCATTGAACGGGCTCCCGATCCATGTTAGATCAGACTTTAAGGTGCTTTCAATGACCTCCAAATCTGTAAATGGGCACACTTCTTACTTGTCTGATCTACTTAAACCGTATGCTCCAATCAGAACTCAGTGAACAGTGAAAAAGAAGTTAGCAGGCCAAAGGGCTTTTTTCTTATCGAGCCCCTTTCCTCTGGAATAACCTCCCTATGAACATCAGACCGTCTGAATCTGTTGAGGCCTTTAAATCCAAACTGAAAACCCATCTTTTTTGCCCTAACCCAGCAATTAGTTAGTTATTCTATTATTATTATTCGGCTGGCAGGTCGGTCTCAGTCTCTATGTATAATTTAAGCCTAGTAGTCCTGCCAACAAGAATAAAATTAACTTTAACCCTCTGTTGTTTATGTCCCGCAAGCACTGATGTGTCTCTCTTATCTTTATCATCAGCTAAACCCATGCATCTGTAGCGGGTCATCATTTTCATTTTTTTTTTATTTCTCAACATACTGTAATTACTGCGTAGAGATTTCAGTAAGATGTTAATAGAGCATTATTTCGGTCAGTTTTTTAGGTCGTCATGACAGCTTTGGAATAAGTTAGAGATCTTACTCTGGCCCTACACTGAGAAATGATTACTGCATTTCATAATAAAAGACAACTGAAGACAGGAATCATGTTTTATTTGCAGAATTAAAAAGGGAATTATTAGTTTCCAACAAATGCTGGCCCCAGTCTGCTGCAACATAAATCCTCATTACATCACTTTAGAAACTTGGACAATAACTCTTATTATTAGTTATTAAACTTCTCTTATGCTGCTGAAGGTTTATTTGCATCAGTGATAATTGTAAAACTGATCAAAGCACTATAGTGAACTGATCATATTTCAAAAGTTATTACTCTAGACACATTGTACATTATAAGCATCATAGAAGTGTCTACATACTTGGAATAATTTGATGTTAATGTTGCAAATGTCCTTTCATTAAGGACAAATGAGTCCTGGAAATTCATTTTCAATTGCTGAGCTTCCTCAATTTGAGGGTTGTGCTGCTTTATTCATCAGCAAACCATTAGAATATTAGCTAGATATACTTGTTACATGCTAATATTAAACTATTGTGAGACACCATTTGCACGTTTTTTTTCTCTTTTGCTAGCCTGAATTTACCTAAATTGTTTTTAAATGACACGGTTGCTTCAAAGTTTACCTGAATACCTCATTTTCTCATAGACTTCTGTACAATCAGACTTTTTTTTTGCAACCAGAGTCACTCCCTGCTGGCTATTAGAAAGAATGCAAGTCTAAGGCACTTTGGCTTCACTTTTCAGACCCCGTTGAAGACAAACTCCTTTTGTCCACCATAGCAGGAGTGGGCTAAACCATGTGAAAATTACAGAGGGCAGGAAGCCCCCTGACAGACTCCAATATTGAGGAATAAATAGTCTGTCGGAAGCCAACAAATAGCTATAATTGGCTAATCTGTTTTTTTTCTTACGGTCAGTGTTGTGAAAGTAGCATGTTACTATGTAGAGCTTGACACTGATATTCTACAGGAATGAATGCAGCAGGTGTTTCCCTCTGTAGGACAGCCTATACTTTCAGGATTGATCCCTGTAAACCCATTCCATTTGGGATTTGTTAACGGTCCATATAAAACATATTGCATCAAGCCCACTCAAAGTGTGAGGGGGGAAAGGTAGAGCTCCACCTAACTGATGTACCCCATAACATTAAACCACCACAACAACAACAACATAAAGCATGATTAAAAGACTGCATAGAGGTTGTTGTCTCCCAGAACAGACTTTTATTGTTCGCAAAATTAGACTAAAGTACCCAAAGCACCGCTGGGACCACGCAGGTTAATTCTGTTCCAGGGTTTTTATTTTGCTTCAGGGTTAGGGCAGTGGACACGGCACAAAGGGAAGGGATTGAAATATCGTCTGCAGTTCTCCAACCTTATTTATTTCCGTTCCTTTTTTTTTTTTCTTTCTCTACTCACTACATCAGCATGCTCTACTCCAGAATGTACAAATTTGCATCTCCTCTGGCCTCCCGGGAGTTACGTTAGGAAAGGCCCCACGGGGGGAGCGAGTGAAAGAGTAGCTTAAAAAAAGGTAGGTAGACATGAGGGAAGGGGAGGCACACATGCTCTCACGTGCACCTGCGGTGTTTGATGAATGACGAGGATAATGACGGATGATATCTAGGTGGCCTGGGGGAGAACACCTGAGTGGTTCTATCAAACACACACACACACACACACACACACACACACACACACATGAGGCACACTTCTACACAGCCCTCTGGCTTACACATGGTCACTGGCGTGACAAGACAGTGTGAAGTAGACCTGGTCGCATTATTGGCTTTGTTTATCAATCCAGATAACTCAACAATTACATCCCCAGGTGCTCAGATTTCGGACTTTCCGCATTCACTAACTAGTTCGTACTCTTGTTTGGAACAAGCTGTTGGTAGTTGGGTTTGCTTCACACCTTTATGAACTATATTTGTAAAGAAGAATAACTAATATCTGGATGTCACTTGTGTTCAAGGACATGAACACATCCTTTCAAAAAGGAACAAAATGTAGGTGTAATTGCTTCCCTGACTTTTAACCGCCACTAACGTCCAATTCAAACCAAAAAACTTACAAGTATAATATGAAATGAAATTTTCCGATTGAGTCAAAATGGACCAACAAAGTGATGAATGGATAGGTTATTGAAAATTAAATGTACAAAGTGCTCAAATAGCTATTCATGGTGATGAGTGTAACATAACGTTACATAACTTGAGTCAAACGGACAATTGTTAATAGGGGTTTCAAAAATTTATAAATTTGAACAGCTTTAGAAATGTGGCCCATATCGAGACCAAAAACCAATCACAATCTACCCAATTACAGTCATTGCAGTTTAACGGAACAGAAAAGTAGAATACATGAGTTCAAAGTTGTGTTAAATATGCCATAAACGTTCCCTCTCAATACTGCTTAGTAGCTTGCAATTTTTTATACAGTACAGCCACTTTTTGTGCACAGATTGGCGAAGAGAAGGAGCCAGATGTCCTCTGACTCCTTGCGCAGAATGAACACATTAATGTGGCTTTAAATGCTGACCAGAGAGTTATTCAAGTGTGAGTTATTCAAATGAGTGTCACATTTGAATTGCTTACATGTAGTGGAAATACTGCAGTGTAAATGCCTTTTAGATTGGCTAAAAGCCTGTTTAATCTCAATAGCTGTCAAAAGACTAGTGATAAGATTACTGGCACTTTTTCAGTGTCAAAACATTAGGCAAAAGATTAGAGGGATTTGCCCCCACTGTATTTGCACATACAGTACTGGCCTATTTACTGTATATGACCTCATGAGTAGACATTTAAGTTTGAATGTTGCTTTACTCTAGGGATACACAGCCTCCCTTAACTCATTTGGTAACACCGAATCAGTAACAATTCACATCCTTAAAATTACAGCAGAAATTCAACTAAATATTGACCCTATTTTTTTACAAACTTTATTTTCTGTTTTTTTAAGTTAGACATAGCATTTTTCTGTAGCATAGTTTCTGAAACTCTATAGGACTGTCCATTAAAGGAAGTGATCTTTAAAGGGGACATATCATGCTCATTTTTAGGTTCATACTTGTATTTTGGGTTTCTACAAGAACATGTTTACAGTCTTTAATGTACAGAAAACACGTTATTTTTTCTCATACTGTCTGTCTGAATATACCAGTATTCACCCTCTGTCTGAAACGATCCGTTTTTAGCGCTTGTCTCTTTAAGCCCCCTTCCCGAAAAAATGCTCAGCCTGCTCTGATTGGCTTGCGAGAAAAATATGATGCACCTTTGCAAATGTAGTTCTCAAGCCTTGACTGGAGATAAAAAAATAAAAAAATATTAAAATCAATTCTTTCAAATCAATTGATTTACTCCCAGAGTATGGAAGGAACTTTTGCCATCATAAACTAATTTACAAATACAACAATTACCTTAATCCTGCAAGCACTGATATTTTTGGCCACTTGAAGGCAGCGGATACAAGTTCCAAACACAAAATTGACATATGAGCATATTTTAAGTCCTAGAAGTCCTTATTCACACATCCAGCAGTAACGGAGTAACATAAGCATTCATTTGGAGTCGTGTTTCTGGCCACCTGAGGAGTGTTAGTCCAATATTCTCATTTTTTTAAACTCAGTTTGGTCTCCACCAACTCCTGAGAAAAAAAATATATGTCTCTTTAGCTGCTAAATGCTACGATATATTTACCAGCTAATTACTAACTGTGTTTGTCGGCTGTTTGGTGTTGAGCAGTGAGCTTAATCGAGCTATAAGAACTGTGAGAGTGAACCAAAACAGTAAAGTTGCGTGTCGGACAGCTCGATAATGAGCTGAAACTACGAAGCTGCGCTAAGCCGAGAAAAGTTACATATTTGGGTGATAATTGTCTGTTCATTATTACAGCAGAACTTTTAACATTGCTTTCACATTGCCGTGATACATTGTTAGTTATCTTATTTTATTTCTTGTATGTTTTTGAATTTCAAGTTTGAAAAGCTGAAGTGCATGACATAAGTGCAACTGCGTCTGTGATTAAGTTAAAGTGCATTGGCACAGTCAGATAATAAAGAAGCTAAATGTCCCAGAAGTGGGTGTGTTACAATAGCAATAACATTAAAATCGCAGATTGGAGGCAATAAAGAACAACAGCAATCTTGATTTCCCGGGGTTTCATGCATTTAAAGCACATTCTTATACCACCCCTGACCTCTTATCTAGCCTGCACTGCACCATCATTACAATCAGTGTAATCCCGCGTCTCATTTGACTGCAAGCCATGCACCAAAGACAATTAATTTCAGTTAGCGTAAAGTATGTTTCATGACATATGCGTCTGGATAAAAGCACATGCAGGATGCGGAGACATTTGCATTGGATTTTGCTCATTAACTGCTTGCTTCTGTACAATTGAATTACATCAGCATACGAGGTGGTTTGCATTTGCATTTTTTGATTGTATCCTCGGGAGGGAGAAAGCCTTTGATATGGTTTTGATTATGATTTGCTGAGTACACGCTAAACAATTCATGATTTAGTCGCTCCTCCTTTAGCCGTGTCTATACATCCAAAGCGCAGTCGCTGCCGGTTAGCTGATGTTTGTTTGATATACATTCATTTATCTGATCAAATACTTCTATTTTATTCAAGGGCTATTCAATTAAGAGTAAACGCTGCCAGTTTAACATTTTTATACAGACAGTAATGTTTCCTTCCTGCTGTCTCACCAGGCGGTACTGAAAATCACTGATCTTTCTTCTGAATTGTCTTAAAAACTGTAAGAAGTTCTGAGGTCATGATCGATAGGTTACCTTCAAATGTATTCTGTGCAGATTTGGCATTTTGAAATGACACTAGCAAAATGTTTTCTGCTATCTTGTTGATATTGCTGAATCATTTGCTATAGAACAACAGATTCTCAGTGAGTATTCCTCATCCATGAAGTGTACTTTACTGTCAGGAGAGCTATTGGATAACACACACACTATTCAGTGTAAATGCAGGAAGTAATGTTCTCTTTATGTAGCACAGTGGAAAGTAAGGGGGCGGAGGTGGAGGGGGTGAAGTTTGCATCCCGTCACTATTTTTGTCTGATGTTCTGTAAACACATTTGTAACATGTCCATGTTCTGTAGCTGCTTCACAATAAAGCCACCGACCGTTTAGCTAGTTGAACACTTTTATTGTGAAGCAGCGCAGTTGGAAATGTTTGGCTTGCATGCATAATTTTCCTGGGAATCCCTCATGCTTTGGTGGGGAATCGGAATCCAACAAGAGAATGGCGAACTCCGCCACTACAGCTGTCATTTATTCAAAGCGGAATCACGCCCATTTTCAAAATTCATACATGTTATTCTTCTAGGACAATCCAAACAAGGCAAAAGTGAGCGTGGCTCACATACTTCCGCTCACTGCCAGGGCCAAAGGTTTTGCCATTTTGGAACTAATAGAACAAGTTCTACTCGAAATTGAAGTTGAAAAAAATAAAAAAAATTGCCCCAAATTTTAAAAAGTTTGGGCACCCTGGACTTCTAACCCCCAAAAGGCTAACTAGACCACACTGTCAAACGTCATACCAAATTTGAAGTTCCTAAGATTAAAAGATTAATAGTTTCTGAGTTCTGCTTCGGAAACGAAAGTGTAACAGGCGAAACGGATGGAAGGACGGACGAATGGAAGGACAGACGAATGGAAGGACAGACGAACGGAAGGACGAACGGAAAGACGGACGAAAGGACGGACATACAGAGCGCTTTATACCACCAACTACGTTGTTGCGAGGGTATAAAAATATTAGTAAACATTAACAACTCTCTTCCAAATCCAAAAACTAGAATGCTAAAACTCAAACTAACTTATGATGTCATAGGGTATAAGTCTGGAGCTGCTCCATAGACAATTAATTGGGAAAGATGTTATCAGGGACATTGAGAGCACCCAGGGGAATGTTCTGACTATATGGGAACATTTTATGTTTCAGAACTGAGAACACTACAATAGATTGAAGCTCATGTGGGAATAAAAAAGAAAACAAACATTCGGTGCGTCCACAAAGTCAGGTTCCCATTCATTGTCTATGGAGCGGCTCCATACATTACACTTCATACATGACATCACAAGTTTGAAACTTACTGGTTTCTGGCTTTGAAGAGAGAGAGAGTAGCTCATGTTCACAAATATTGATTGAACTTTCCTAGTCCATGGAAACAACATATTGGAATTCTTAATTCGGGTGGTGTTCCCCTTTAATTTCTCTATAAAATGTTTTACCAATACCCTCCAATGAGGAGACCAAAAGCAACAATTAATACCAGAACTAGAGCTCTTTCAGTTCATGAACACATTAAAAAAAAGCCATACCATTACATCGGGTGATATTTTCCTTCTTTGCAATCATGTGTATCGTTAACGTAGTTCATTAATTGTAGTTCATTGAGTGTCAACAGACGAACCACTGGACGAGGATCAGTCTCTCGCCACCTCTCTGCTAACACTGCTAAACTGTGTCTTTAGCTTTGTGTCTTTCTCCTTGTTATCTCTGAAGCCACATGTTGTGAACTTAGCTCCCATCGTCCGGGGAAAAAAAAAAACAGCCACAGAGTCACAGCACAATTGGAAATATGGTATTGAAAACAATGAATAAGCAATCGCCGCAGCACTTTTGTTGCTCCAAGTTTACTTTGAAGGTGGAAAATAAAATGAATTAGAGGAACATTTGCACCGAGGTCCACTTCGGATGGTGGGGAAATAATGAAGGCACTATAGGCTCCCAGTGACACAAGTAACCAAGTTGAAATCTGAAGTGGGTAAACCTTGAGATGCTATTATCTGCTGGGTGTTCAGGTGAGATTACTTTATCTCAATTTGTCAGGTCAGAATTCCAAGAATTCCTAAATTAAAGTCTGTGTCTGTGCAGCGCGATACAGGCTTTATTTTTTTTTTTCGGGAGCACACTTTTATCATGATGGATTTGCTTAACAAAAAAAAAAAGCCTGGCTCTAGCTGCGGGCTGAGTAGCAGTGGGGGAACTGGAATCATGTAAAGGGAATGGGGGATTTGCTAGTATGATTTGTGCGTTTGTTTGGCTTTTTCCCTGGAAAGTAATTAAAGCCCGACATGAGCGCGCAAGAAAAACCTCAGCCAATCACTCCTGTGTGTGCGATGTGATGCGTGTCGCCCCGCGCTCACGTTCCTAATTACACTTTAACTGTGTCTCTTTTGGAATATAATAAAAGCCAAACATTTTTGGTGCCACTCAGCCACAGTCGGCGACGGGCGGACGTGCTGGCAGGAACAACCCCGCTGATGGACGTCTTTAATTAGCAAGCCCTGACACTGGGAGAGTTTTACGCCATTTCATTCATTCTGAACTGCCGCTGATTGGGTCAACTCCATTTCAGCGCCGTCCCCAAATCTGCTAAAGGGCCCTGTTTAATGTTCTTGGCTTAAAGTCGTGCGAAATAACACGAGCGTGACAATGAGGAATGTGTGATGAGCTTACAACACTGAAGAAGAGGACTTTTTCTTAATTTGCTTCAACATTTTTTTACTTTATTCTGATTCAATCTGACCTAAAGGGTTTCCTCGTCAGAACAATTATTGCTCTTTAACATTCATTCATTTACTTTAAACGGCTTTTAGTTCAAAGCGAATATGTCCTTGGATCTTGTTTGGCGCCGTTTTGCTTCATTACGTCCACACGCGCTTTGGTTGATACATACAGACAGCAATCCATTTTAAACACAAAGAATACAACTCCTTACACTGCTCTCATCCTGCCAGCATTGACAACTCATTAGACGGAGGGATTTTCAGCGTTTTCATAGCAACAGCGCTTAAATTCCTGGGTTTTCCTGGTCCCCCTTATCCCCACATGGAGGCAAATTTGGCACGGGCAAAGGGGAAGGAAATGGCGGGTTTAGGGGGGAAAAAAAAAATCTTATTAAACAAATTCTCTAAAGCATTGAGACCAACTGGTGTGGAGTGCGCTGATAACAGCTGGCCATTTTGGAGTGTCACCTCGCTTGGCAGCTGCACCAGCGGAGAAAGAGGGAGAAAATGTTTTAATGGCTCTGGCCCACAGATTTGAACACTGTTATTTTGGCAACTTTTTAATTATCTCCAAATGAATGGATTGATAGGAGCAGTCGTAACGAGACGGAGATAGGGGGAACATTCTGTTGTGGCAGTGTTTTCCCCGTTTTGGTCGTCTCTCATGCAAAAGATGTTTGAGCAAGATGGCCTCCAGACTAAATTGTTTGAAAGTTTCGAGGGCAACTTTGCTAATGAGAAATTTAATCAGACACTTTTGGGGATTTTTTTTTTGCTTCATGTGATGGACAAAACTTGAAGCTAAAGACGCAAATGGGATTTCATCATACACAACCACTGAATACTAGCCTTCGATCTACTGGAAATATCAAAAAAGCAATTAATTGAAGTGATTCAGAAGTTGCATTTATACAAGAAACACTTCGTCTTCTTCAAACAGCAAATATTTAAGGACAAAATTGTTTATTTCATTAATTTCAATACTGTTTGATCGGTTTAAGACAGGGCTTCAAATTCAAATACAAGATGAGTGAAATTAAATTTGTCCGAACTAAAATCAGAGCAGAGCAGAATGATGTCCTGCCATCGCCAGATGTCCCTACAATATCCACATTCAACATTTTTTCTTCTTTCATGTCTTAGATGTAGAATGAAAGCTAAACTTTAAAGCTTACAAAATCTTTGAAACTGTAAAGAACAAAACATGTTACGGTCAAAAAGCAGCTTTTTGAAGGTCCATTGTGTCAGGAAAGCAAACTAGTCACCACATGTAATTCTTTGGCTACAAGTTAAAGCAATGTCTGCAACTAAAAGAAAACATCCAAAACCTATTATAAGATGTCCAGCAGATATTTCATCAGAAATCCAAACATAAATACACCCTGACAACTCTATTAATGAAACTAGAAATAGTCGACTTACAGAGAGATAAAATTATGGCTAATCAAATAGGGTTTTCCCTTTTTTCCCCCATTTTTGTGAACATCAATGGCAAGAAATGTTTGGTTAGCATCAGCAGTGACTTAACGCAGCTCCAATAAGGCTGATATGTGAAAATACCAGCCGTGTCTCATATACATTACGTGTCGATACAATTAAACTACATTCAGAATTACGTTTTGAAGGGAAAAGTGAAAATAAACTAATCTGAATGCGACTATGCCCTTCTGTGAGGCTGTAGCGGACCAACCCGAGCTCATGGAAAAACCCTGAAAAGGGAAGTCCACTGGCACCAGCAGTGTGAAAGTCTCGCCAAATCCATCTGTTGTGCTAGCGATGTTCATTGTGTGATCATTAGTGAAATAGACATGATAATGTGTGGATAAACTAGTGGAGCTTGCTTCCATAGCAAATGGTTTGGAAATTCAAAAAGAAACCTAACAAGAGTTGAAAGAGTTAGAGCCAAGTGTGAGGCACCGCGTTGACATCTTAAGAGACGGCGTTGTTCGTTAGGTCTGTCCGAGGCTTCATTTCTGGTTCAAATCTTTCTGGTTTACTGATTTGAAACAGTGAGACATGGCTGGTTGTTGATTTTGAGCCTCAGATATGCATGTGTCGTTTTTTTTGTCTCATTTTAAAAAAAATAATGAGGAAACGTATTTTGATATGACCTGCCGCTGGCGGAGTTTGACACTTTGACCGGTGGAACTGGCAGTTAGCGCCGGCTAAACAATGAGAAGCTGCTTGTTAGCACTGTTGACCGTTTATTGGCAACCATTTGTCCGGGCTCTTCAAAAGAACCACATGACCATAACAAAAAACGATCGCTGGCTAAAAGAGAGCAAAGAGGTCTCTTTTTTGTGTTTTTTGGAGGAGAAAACACATTATTACATGATTGCAAGAGGTCACTTGTCAGGAAAATATAAACATTACGGTAGGTAATTTGAGGATTTGAGCAAGTGACAGATGGTGTTGTCTTGTTGAGGAGAGTCTATCTTATAGATTCAACTCTGTATGACGTTTGGAAGCAGTTCTGCATATTTATTTCAACTGCAGAATAAGTTCCAAATTAATAAGATGATTATTGAATGCAGAAAAGAAGTGTGGGTTCCTACTATACTAAATACTGTGCATTCAGTGCTTTAGGTTCAAGAAAAACAATGCTGGGTGCTCCTTTTATGTAAAAAATAATTTATCTCTGCCCTCTTTGCATTAGGGTTATTTGTAATGGTCTTGCAATGAAGCTAAAATGGGCCTTTCCCGTTTATCAGTAATCTGTGGCCTTTGTTGTTCCAAAAAGCACTTTGTGATGAAGCCATTTGTTAAAGCACTCTATAAATACATTTGTCTGAATTTATGAAGCAGAAATGTCACAAATGCAACCAAAGCTAATGAGCCAATCCTCCGCCAGCTGAAGTGTCACAGCGAAAACTTCACCGCCATAAGTCAAGTGTCTCACGAGGTGAAATAACACACCAAAAATGAAAATGTCATTGTGGTATCTCTTCACAGCTGACAGGTCCATCTAAGCGCGGGGCTTTTCAACACTCAATATATTCTTGAAAAAATCCTCTGTATATTGAGATAGCCTGTCTTCTTTGCCAAAGTTTAGAATATGCTGACAATATACTGTCACGGTGAAGTTATAAAACAGACGGATTATATAATTCATTAAAAAAAAAAGTTAGAAGTCTACATCAAATGTGTGTCTGTAGAAGCCATTCACATCTATGAAAGGCAAGTAAAATCTTTGAATGTCTTCACCTTTTGACTTTAGATTGATTTTTGATTATTCAAAAAACCTTGAGAAGTCACTGCATTGTCTTTGAGGTTTTTTATCTGAGTTTTTGTATCCCATGGTACTCCATCCTCTGTGTCTTTGTTACATTATACAACAGAGAGCTTAATGCAACCAGACCACTTGATTTTCAGCCACTGAGTAGGAGTGATGGACTGTCAAACTCTATGGTAATGAACCACCGTATTAGAGTGATGCGCCTAGTAGACAAGGACAAGTAATTGAGATTACATAAAATGCAATGTCTACACTCTCATAACTATAGGTCAAATGATAATGATTATACAGTTCAATCACGGTGAAAGCAAGCAATTTTTTTATTTTTATATTTACATCCAACAAAGTTAAGAACACAAAGTCATTGTGGCATATTTTCACAGAAGGTTTTCTTGAGAAATAAAGAATCCCTGAGAAAATATTCAGAATACTCCACTACACAAAAGTGTTGTACAAAATGTCCAATATACAGATAACTGTACACTTTAGGGATAAATTACAAATAGTTATCACACAGGCTTTGACAAAGGTAATGAAGCCTATGAGGTCAATCAAAAAGGTCTATCCCCTTAGGTACATTAATCTGTCCAATATAATACATGACAATCTACCAGTTCATTGTGTGCTAAAGTCTCGTTTAAGACTAAAGGATGGCACTTCAGAAAAGTTCATTGGGTTTCCAAAAAGGCAACCCGGTCTTTATATTTCCATCCAACGGCAACATCCAGTGCCAAGTGCCTTCCTTTATTATTTAACCGTCAATCAAAAAGCATTGGCTGTAAAAATTCAGAGTCTCTGAATGTATTCTATGATAGGGCTGTCCGTTTGCTAACACTAAATGGAGACAACTGCCAAGCCGAATTGATACTCATGACGCCAAGCCATCTGAGACGCATTTTAGGTTCGACACAGAGATGGGAAAAAAATCATGACAACAAGAGTGACAGCCATGCTAGCGGCTCTAGCGTGAGGCTTTACTAATAGTCCATGGAACAGGCCAACATTTGGTACCACCGAAGGTGGCAAAATCTATTTGGTACCAGTTTGTAGGTAGGGTCCATATAAGTACTTTGAAACAGTATAATTGTTACAAATGAGTGGTTTTCCTAATTGTTTGGGACGATCATTATTGTTGCCATTATCTTCCTACAGTATATTTTATAATTATATGTACCAATATATGCAATAATTAAGTTTGAATCACATACAAGTACACATGCGTAGACAATAAAATATATACAAAGAATATAGGTTATATGGGATTGTCTGTTCTGGGTAAGTGTAGAAGCATGGTGGTGCAACATGGCGGGCTCCATGGAAGAGGACCCGCTCCCTATGTAGATATAAAGGGCTCATTCTAAGGTAACAAAAACATGACAATTCTTATTTTCAGGTTATTATACACTAAAGAAATTATAGGTTTATGAATATTATATTCCATTTCTGCCAATAGATCACTCTAAATCTTACACACTGGTCCTCAAACCTCAGAGATGGAAGGTTGTCCGTGATCGCTGCCAACACGTAGCTATTCTTTTTTCCGTCAAAGACCCACCTTCCCGCACCCTCTATTGTCCTTCCTATATTACAAAGTACAGTTAAAGCTGATGGGAGTGTCAGTTTTTGCAAGTATTTTGTCATAAAAACGCCAGATGAACATTGATAGATGACCAAAATGAGAACAATTCATCCAAAAGGGAAACATGAATGTGTGTGCCAAATTTGAAGGCAATCCATTGAATAGTTGAGATATTTCACTCAAAAAACCACAGATATCAACCTCATTGTGGCAATTGAGAAAAATCTGATGAATCTCTGAACAAAAATGCCAATGGCTGTGGCTCCGAGGTAGAGGGGGGTCGCCCATCAATCGGAAGGTCGGTGGTTAAATCTCCGGCTCCTTCAGGCCATGTTTAAGTGTCCTTGAGCAAGATACTTAACCCCAAAATTCCTCCTGAAGACTGTGCCATCAGTGTATGAATGTGTGTGTGAATGCTGACATGTAGTGTAAAGCGCTTTGAGTGGTCGGAAGACTAGAAAGGCGCTATATAAATGCAAGTCTATTTACCATGAAGTACATTTTGAGATATTTCACAGGGAAAATTAAAACTTTGATCTATTGGCGGCGCTATAGGGAAAATCAGCCTATTAAAAAACATTACTAGTCATCTTCTGGGTACCATGAAAACCCACAGCAAATCGCATGGCAATCCGGCCAGTAGTCTTGGAAGAGATAACATGCTCTGGTACCAACAGGTTGGACAGATGAATTGAGCGACCAGCACTGCCATCCTTATGCCCTGCTGCTGGCAGAGTAAAAACTGCAATCACACTTGGCCATGAAACATTGAATGTGAAAAACAGCTTAATTATGTTTCCTTTTTCACAAATAGTTGAATGGTAATGTGTTCCCCCACCAGCCTAGGATGAAATTCATAAATAAAACATGAATAAATAAATCATCTTAAGAGAACATTTTTTTTTCCAGACTGTAAACCTCATAAAATGTAATGTCCACACAGTTCGCAGTCAACATGACGGAGGGTGGATGGGGGGGGGGACATCATCATTTTCATTTTAACAGTGTGGTCACATTTGATCGTCAAAGACAGGGTTTTTGAAGCTCACCCTATGCCCTTTATGCCCCCTCCCCTTCCTCCCTTACAAATCCATTTCTTCCTGGGACCCACTTCAATCCTGTAGCCTCGATGTCCATCACGCTCTTTCCATTCATCCCTTCATCTAAGGCCCTGGCTAAGAACACTTGAGCATCATGTGTCCAGGCTACAAAGGCCCTTCTCAACTACAAAAGAAAAGAGTGTGTAAAAGGTCCAGAGATAAAGCACGACGCCTTTCATCCCGTTTATTCCGACCACATATAACACGCTGGGGGGAAAAAACAGACGGCGATGCACGTGCGCAAACACAAATCTTTCTCTCCTCTCGCCCCGGACAGAGTAATCAGCTAAAAACTCTTTAATCATTGAAACAACAGAGCCGTGGACTCCCTCAGTTACCTCCCTAAGATTAGTCCAATCATTGTACTTTCTAATATTCCACCAGAGGACTAAAAACCATTTCATAGTTAAATCACAAAAGCAATTGCAATGTCAGATTACCTCAACTTTACAATGACATTGCTGCGAGTTGTTAAAAAAAGGGAGGCTTTTGATGAATTTCTCAAAGAGCTAATGGTTTGTTTTCCCCAGTGAGACACGCCGCCTTTATCATCATAGCAATGTTTGGTTTTGATGTGGCTTTGCTCCTATGGTGAGCCATCACAAGTCACACTGAGCATTTCCAGAGATTATCACAATACTGTATGTCCGACTAGACATAATGCGTTTGAAACGGAGACACACAGAGTGACTGTTGAAATGCCTCAGAGTCGAAACTGAAAGAAGTCTGCTCTTAAAAGGGAAAAAACCTACCCTTGGATATATTTCGTGATCTTGGATATTAACATCAACGTCTACAAACACAGACAGTTGTCTCCATACACTGGTATTCAGAGTGTGAGACTTTAATAGATGATATCAGGTGATTTTTTGGCGTTATATATATATTTTTATGTTAATGAATCAAAAATATCAAAGTGTCCGATAACCTTTCCCATTATTCTCGGTCGGTGGTGCACCTCCGGGATCCGTCTCTATATCCTCGCCTCATTCTGCCCCCTTGCTGTTCAGCTTAAAAAAGGTACTCTGTGGAGTTTTCATTGTAATCAAACAGATTTTGTTTATCACCGAAATGCATGGTGTACACCCTTAAGGCGTTAAAAACATGTTGAATGTCTTCCTCATTAAAATGTTTATTTGGAACACTTTGAAATCGTAACCCCTTGCACATTATTTACACGGCCTTGCGGTCGTCTTCGCACGCATCAATGGTGGTCAATAAAATTCCACATAGCACTCGCAAGTGTTGAATCACAAATAAATTCACAGTAAAAAATCCATCCATCTATCATCTGTAACCACTCATCCTATTCAGGGTGACAGGGGGCTGGAGCCAATCCAAGCTGACATTGGGAGAAGGCGGGGTACATCCTGGATGGGTCGCCAGACTATCACAGGGATGCCACATAGAGATAGACAACCATTCATGCTCACATTCATACCTATGGCCAATTTAGAGTCAACAACTGGATGATCAGGTGCCACTGATTGGACAGGAGGAGTTTAAGAACTTCCTGATTCAAAGAATGACGACCAGGTACGCAAAACATTCTTTGAAAATCAATTCCAAACTAGGAAGTGATTCAAGCTGATCCATAGCAATACGTCAAGCAGCGCCGCTGGAAGATGAACCAAAAAGTTGTCTACACATGCTGCCATGCCAACTTTACCAATGAAACCAAACAATTCAAAGGGTCCACTCTTGGTCTCATAAGACCCCAACTGACAGTCATAAAAACCTTCAACAACAATACGATAACATCTAACCAGTGCACCATTTATGATGCATTCAGGCTCTATTCAGTAGAAATATATTATTGGCCGAGGGAAAACTATAATGTTATGTGTTCAAATTAAGTCTTGTAAAATGTAGTTTTTTTGTTGAGAAACTTGAATAAATCCAGTTTGAAGGAGATGTTTTCACTGCGATATAAAATAAATAATAGATTGGAATTATCACTTGTTTAACTTCCTAACAAAAAACAGTATACCAACGGTAATAAAGCAGTGGATGCTGAAGTACGTGGAATTTATTGGTTTACTTTTACCGTGGTATCAAATTGGTACAGAGAATCCTGGAATTGCACTGGAATTGGTATCGACTACTGAATTCCTGGTATCGTGGCATCCCTAGAAGGTACGCAACAAAAGCGCTTAACACCAAAAGGTAGCACACAAATAAATTTCCTTGAACTCAACGACTTACTAGTTACCAAATTGTCCATGGACGCACACGACAAAAGGCCGCAAAATCACAACAGCTAAAGCCAGCTACAACTACCAAAGTCTATGAGGAACAACCAAAAATATGTTACTGTGATCACATAAACAAACATATTTCCTTTGTGTATGTTTTTCATGTGCACACATTTACTTCATCAGGCGTTCTCGTAAAATCTTTCACAACACCAGCCAGAGCGATGTACAATGCACAGGAATGGAAAATGCACAGCA
>CAKALG010000361.1:0-14734 GCA_916700815.1 Helicolenus hilgendorfi | reverse complement strand
GCGTTAACAGGTTAGAGCAGCCACACTGCCGCGTGAGACACGCATCACTCAGCTGCGTCTCTTCTAGAGAATAGAGGTCTTGCCTATTTTTGATGCGTGCGTCTCACAGCAGCAACATACAGTGAAAGTGATCTATTGACTGTATATTAACATCATATCAGCTTCATTACCACAGTTTCGATGTCTAGACATCTGTAGAATATGTCACGGACAGTGAAGGTGATCTATGACTGTATATTGACATCATACCAGCAAGATTAGACATCTGTAGAATACGTTACGGAGATGATGAAAAAAGTAAAGACTTATTTTAAAATCAACACTTCCTGCTTTCATTTAAAAATAAAATCCCTCAAGCATTTTTTTCTGTGGACAGAATTCCTTCATTTGTTAACACAAGGCTTTTATTCTGAAATATGAGCAGTCAGTGATGTGGAACATGCAGTGACTTAGAGAGCTCCATGAATTGATAAAGTATGGGGTTTACATCAACACTTCCTGCTTTCATTTTGAAATAAAAGCCCTCAAGCGTTTTTTTCTGTGGACAGAATTCCTTCATTTGTTAACACAAGGCTTTTATTCTGAAATATGTGCCGGACAGTGTTCTAGAACATGGAGTGACTTGGAGAGCTCTATGAATGAATATAGTACGGAGTTTTAATTGTGGATTATTACTATTATTTACAAATTACCACACGTTTCTTAACCTTTCTCTGTCTAAAATAAATATAAATTATATTTATAATGAAATGAAATGGCCATTAAAAGGAAAACTCTATGTAGAAAGAAAGGGCTGATAGCAGCATCTGCAGCAGCAGAAACACAGCTGGTGTGAACACCCGACACATGAATCACACAGCCACCACGCCACGCGCTCCTGACGTTCCTGGTGTGTCCGTGGCTTGAGATGCTGCGTTGAAGTCCGTGCATGCTTTGGGCGAGAAAGACACTGGAGAACTCAATTATGAAAGCGTGTAGTGGATTCAAACTGCAGTAACTTCGACAAAACTTTAACAGTTAAAAAAGAAAAAGAAATGAGAACAGAAAATGAGAGTGAGAATGTGTTTGCACACATTTCCTTTGGTAAATGGAGTAAACAGGAAAAAGGGAGTGTAGAACTTTGATCACTTGTACTTTCTACCTCTCTCGCTGCCTTTTCTTCTACGGTACATCTTTCTCCCTCCGCCTCTCTCGCTGTGATACAGTGTGTGACAATACAAACACCTCATTCTGTCACTGTCGCCGTGCTAACAGGCTCATTGGACTGCCTTGTTATCCAACTCAAACAGTGAGACCCGAAGAATCCACGGCGCATTTCCATAATGTTATTGACCGAGTGCCGAGACGCGACGGCGCCTGGAAATATAAGTACACACCCCGTGTTATTTGCATGTCTATTACCTCAGAAAAACTGCGGCTCTCGACATGAGGGAAGGAGAGCCAATTTGAAGCTCCGCTGCACATCCAACATCCCCCAACCACCCACACATACAACCCACCACCCTCTAACACACCAGAATCATGGCAAAAAAAAAAAACTGGAGAGCAAAGCATTTTGGGAGTCAGGAAGTGGTGTAATGAAGGCCAACTGTGTCCTTTAGTGGGTTAAACAGACACACTTGACATGCATGATGGATCAGCCGTGAAATAGGCTGGAAGGCAAAGTTCAGCAAAGCCGGTGTGACAGGAATTTCAAACAGGATGCACCTGTCTATCTTTCCCCAACATGATGTCAGGCACCTCCAGTGGTGTTTAGATTGTAAAGGGAAGATAATAGGATCGTGTATGACACAGGTGGCAGATTTAGCTGTTGTGACAGTACAGGAGGATTATGCCACAGAGTCTGAGGATGTGAGGGGGGATCCTGGTGGCTCAGCTAAGCTGAGGGGATGTACACGATGTGTACTTGCGGCATGATTAAAAACACAGATTATAGTGTATATTTATAGCTCAGGTGCCTTGCTCTTCCATTCGAGCTACAGAGGATACGCTGCAAGAAAAAAAATACCTTAAAAACACCTCGCACTTACTCTGTTCTTACTCTCTTATATTCATACAGTTAAAATCCAAGTTTAGTATGCACTTTGTGGGAAACTTTTAATTTGCCTTGGTAAATACTTACTGATGACATCGTCAGGGTGTTTTTGGGCTTGGAGAATACAGAAAGACTGTTACGACCCGGAGGTGTGACCCTCCTGTGATGTTGGGTGTAGTCAGAGGTTTGAGTCTACCCATACTGTTGTCTTAAAGGACCAGTGTGTAGGTTTTTAGGGGAATCTATTGTCAGAAATGGAACATACTATTAATAACTATGTTTTCATAAGTGTATAATCACCTGAAGAATTGTTGTGTTTTTGTTAGCTTAGAATGAGTCCTTCATATCTACATAGAGAGCAGGTCATCTTCACGGAGTCCACCATGTTGCCCCACCATGTATCTACTTCTAGTAGCCCAGAATGGACAAACCAAACTCTGTCTCTAGAGAGGGCCTTTCATGTTTTTTATTGTTACCTGAAGGCCACCGTAGTTCTCCGAAATGCTTGGGAAGGTATGGGTGAGCGGAGGGATATTCAGTTGGCTGCAATCTGCAACCTCACCGCTAGAGGCCACTAAATCCTGCTCAATGCTCCTTTAAAGTGGCAGTAGGCAGTATATTTTTGGCATCATTGGGCAAACATTCCATAATAACCTTTCAGCATATTGTAATTCAAGTGTTTTGAGAGAAAACTAGACTTCTGCACCTCCTTATGGCTCTGTTTTCAGGCTTTAGAAAATCTAGCCCGTGACGGTAGACTTTGACCAATCACAGGTCATTTCAGAGAGAGAGCGTTTCTATTGGCTTGAACTTAGCGTTCCTTCACCAGATTTCACAATGGCGGCGTTGTCACAAACTTTCTCATTTTACAGCTAAACCGTGCACTACAAGATGATTCTGAAAACATCTGAGGAGAGAAATAGACATTAACGTAACATTATATTGATTCATGTTTACTAGTTTGACCGTTTGGTCGGAGTTCACGATTGATTGACAGCCGGCTCTCATAGACGGCAGCTGGACAGCAGACCTCAGATCAGCTCTTACTGCTTGTTTTCCACCGGTCTGTGAAATCTTGCAGATGCCGTTAGGGGCACCGGAGGACAAAGAGGCACATGATTTTTTTCAGGTTACCTGTTTCATGTACTACTGTCACGGTATAGCAAACTTTTTTTGAACGTTATAATTCATTTCCTGATAAGTTTCTGTCTGATACTTTACGGCAAGGTCACCACGTACAAAACAGTGGTAGAGATTGAAGATGACATTTGGACATCATCATTGGACCTGTCAATCTTGTTGATTGGTAACTTTTTTTTAATCATATTTGCTCCAATCTGGTCTACTACAGCTTTACAGCATGTTGTGATAAAATTTGAGCGATGTGGTTGCATACAAAGTAAATGAAAAGTGGGCGCAGAATGCAATTTGACTGTAAAGTGGCGCAAACTGAGGCAGAAACATCCGCATAATTTGAAATTTTCAACTTGAGGGAAACACTTAACTTTTATGAATCCACTTCATAAACGTACAGAGATGAAAGATGCAAAATATAGAGAATGGAGGATAATAACAGAATAGATTACAGCCGTATAAATGGACTTTTTGATATAGCGCCTTTCTAGTCTTCTGACCACTAAAAGCGATTTAAACTACATGTCAGTCATTCACCCATTCACACACACATTCAAACACTGATGCCACGCATTGTGCCAACCTGCTCATCAGGATCTAATCTAAATACTCATTCACACAACGATGGAACAGCCTTCAGGAGCAATTTGGGGTTCAGTATCTTGCCCAAAGACACTTCGACATGCTACCTGGAGGAGCCGGGTATCCAAACACCAACCTTCCAATTAGTGGACAACCCGCTCTACCTCTAAGCCACAGCCCCCTTCGACATACACTGGCTGTTTGGGATGAATAAACAAGGACTGCACAACCAGTCCAGACCCAGAGTAGACTTTAAAGCCCCTATGTGCATAGGCCTTGGGCCCGGGGACCACTGTACCCTTTGCTAATAACATCTGCCTTATTTTTGTATCAGTCTATACATTTATTTTACGGAAAATCCTACTCATTGTCCCTTTAACCATCCTAAATGTCACCCTCAACCATTTATAACGTAACCTAACATAGTTTGATACTGTAAGAGATTCTATGTAAATCATTGCCTGTGTGTAGTGACATTACAGAAGGTATACATCCTTTGACTGGGCCACCTTAGTGAAAAAAAGCTTAAATAGCTTCAGCCGGGCTCAACAAAGCTGCTCACGGTGAAGCATTTGTCTTCCCACCGTTTTTGAGCCTATCTCATACACAATGTATGAAACTTTAAATTCCGTGAGCACCCACTGTTTCACAAACGTTGGAAGTCGACAGAATAATATCATCATTCCGGCTTTCATTTCCATCCGGTTTTGTAACATAACTCCGCCGCGACCATTGTGAACGTGTCATCGTCGTTTGGTATCCCTGCCGCAGACCTAATCCATCCCTATCTGCAAGCAGACATTAATAAATCATAAGGAGAAGCTTTCAGAAGCTTTAACCTCCATGCATAATTCAGCCCGCACTGATGCTAATGCTACAGCTGCAGCTCCCACACTCGACTGTTCAGTAGTGTCCCACTAAACAGCCAATTAACTGTAATGAATCCAGCAAAGTCCAACTCTCAGCAAAATGAACAGAGAAAGTACTTTCCCCCCCGAAAACTGTGTGAGCTAAATTCCTGATGAGAACTCACTAAAAAGTTTGTTTTCACCTTGAAACAAGATGGGAGGTCACGCGGCGTTGTGTGATAGTTTCGCTTCATACTGGATACCCTCACTTTGTTCAGGCTGAGAACTGTGTGGGCTGAATCCAGTTGTGATCGTGAATAAATTGCCTTCGCATTGGAGCAATGTGTTATAGAGTTTGACTTGATAGGACACTAACTGCTATTCACTTTGAGATCGTTGCTGCATATCACTTGAAAAACAGTGTTACGATGATAAAAGAGTGGAGCAGGAAGGATAAGGTTGTGTGTTATTTCACCAGCGATGTTCAAGCAGCCTGCAATGAAACATTTCCCTTCATGGATGATGCAAACCAAACTCTCCACTCTCTATGCAACACTGTATGATCATAACTCCAACCTAAAAGTGAATCATAGGTTGAGTTCAAACCTCAGTTTCATGGAACACAATTATCCAAAGTCCCTTAAAGGTCCCATATTGTGCTCATTTTCAGGATCATACTTGTATTTTATGTTTCTACTAGAACATGTTTACATGCTGTAGTGTTCAAAAATCACTTTATTTCCCTTATACTGTCTGCTTGAATATACCTGTATTTACCCTCGGTCTGAAACGCTCCGTTTTAGTACATTTTGACGGAATTGCGTTGCTAGGCAACAGTTTGGGTCTATGTTTACTTCCTGTTAGCTGATGTTATTTACATACACTGCAACAGGAAACAAACTGGGACACATTTAGAATGTTTACGTTTAAAACTGTGTAATGGTCTAAATATTGTATATTTGTGACATCACAAATGGACAGAAATCCTAACGGTTTCAAACGCACAATTTCTGATTACGCGCTGTGTGTATTTCTCCGTTTATTGAGCGTTTTGATATTTTAACAGTATTTATATAGCACTCTAACCTGCTTTATAATATAAAAGACATGAAAATCTCACTTTTTACAATATGGGACCTCTAAAGGTAGGGTCGGTAATGAGAAACCACAAAGACGCTAGGTTTAAAAAAAAAAAAAAAAAAAATCCAACCTAAAAACCCATCCCAGTGTAGCCAATATTTTTTCAGTGGAAGTAGCTAACAGCAATAGCGCTCCTATCCCTTCAGGCCTCCCTCCAAAGTCACTCCCCCAACATTATCATAATGAATATAAACAACAAACATGGTTATTGTTATTACGCAGCATAGACATAGCGGCACCGTGTTGCATCTCTCTGTTCACCCCTGTAGAGGTAGATAAAATAAAAAACAAACACGGGAATACTCCCTGAAAAAAATAAAAAACAGTTGCAGAAATAGCTAATGTGATCTTCCTTCACCAGAGCAAATAATAGTAGAGATACTGTAATCGCATACTGACATTCTTCAACTGTTATTCCTCTCCACTATTCACATAACCACGGCTATGGTTGTCAATCTAAAGGGGAGAAATAGATGTCCTGTAGCAACCCGGTATTTAAATCAATATGCTAATGACGACATGTTCCATTAATTGGGTTCATTTGAATCCGGCATAGGTTTCCAAATAACCCAAGGGATCCCGGTGAAAAGACCCACCTGTCAGCCAGTTCAAAAATGAACACGGGGGAAATGGTTTGAACATTCTCTGTTTGGATACATCAGAGCAGCGCTCTCGGTGCTGCATGATAAAGGTTAACACTATTGTGCAATTGCAGCCATACACACACAACCGATGGTGTGTAATAGCAAAAGAGAGACCACGTACAGAGAGCAACCACAAAGCTGATGGCCAGCAGTTCTCATTTGATAAAAACAGCAAAAAGGGAATACAGAAATAAATCTATGGAAAAAGAAAAAAAAAACACACACACGTGGCAGCTGCATTCAAAGGACAGGGGGAAATTGCCTCACTGCCAGGGGCAATAAGTTGGCAAAAAATCACGAGGCCTCTGATAAGTAAAATGTGCCAGAGACAATTATTTTTCTCTTTTTCCACAAAGGGAGTTTATATTTCCCTCCTGCGTTCTGTTCTCCCATGAGTCTGGAACATGGCATGTCTTTCAGGCAGACTGCACCATTGTTATGATGGACAGAAACATGTCCCAAGATCAGCATCTGCACCACTAACAATGCTGCACCCAAAGGGGCTCCTTAACACCCTTTCTTATCTTATTATATTCATTATAACAGAATCGGTTCAATTTATTATTATTATTCACAATTTAGTTGTCAAGACTATAACCAAAGAAGTTTGAGTTTTACAGCTCGGATCAGAATAAGGCTGCACTCCCGACAGACAGTATAGCACATAGTCATTCATTTCAATGCAGCCGGGTCGTCTTCCTTACTACATTCATTCGGCAGGGCACTGCATTAGTTTATCAAATATATGCAGCCACACATTCCTGGTAGAATACATTGTGGAAGGAACCGAGTGACATTGTTGTATACTGTTTTCCTCTAAATTGTCAAGGAAGGAATGATAATATAGCTGCTGTGAAACCTCCGGAGTTGCAAAACACACCCTCGTAGAAGGGTCAACTTTTAGGAAAAGTCTAGTAGGGGGTGGGCAATGCCACAAAATTAGGTTTCAATTAAATGATGCATCATTAATAAACTCAGAAAAAAAAGTTGGGAAATGTGTGTTTGGTGGATTATTTCTCTGTTGCTACAATGCTAATGGTCATTGTATTTTACATCGTTGGAAAGCCTGTTTATTGACCTTCACAATGATGTCCAACATGTAAGGATCATGCATTTGTGGGATGAGCAGCACAGCTGATTATGTGGGTAGCGACCAAGTATATCCAACTGCCAATCCAATCCACTAAACAACTCAAAACAAGAGTCAATACCAACAGGAGAAAACACTGTTTACCACTGGCAGATAATCAGCTGTGCTGCTCATCCCACAAATGCATGAATCTTACAAGTTGGACATCATTGTGAAGGTTAATAAACAGGCTTTCCAACGATGTAAAATACAATGCCAATTAGCAACAGAGAAATAATCCACCAAACACAAATTTCCAAACTTTTTTTTCTGAGTTTATGCTAATACTGTGTATTGTATTGTATAATCTATTTTAATAGCCATCTAAAAATTTCAATAAATCAACTATATTGTCAGTGGGTAGCAAAAGTGCATATAGAGATAAATAAAGGTAAAAAATATACAAAATGAATAATAGACCAATGGGGTAGTATATAAAGAAGGGATCTAACTATGATATATAAAGAAATAAACAAACAAAATGTGAAGCAGCTATGATGTGTCAGTATATGATATGTACAGTATGAAGAAACCCTAATAAACAGTATGTACAATATGCACAACACTTGCCAAAAAAGTAGGCATTTCTCATTTAATCTCTTAGTTATGTGCATGTTATAACACGAGACAGTTTCAGGATTTTCATACACACAACAGCGGCGCAGAAGCAGCACTAGAAGAGTGTTTATGTTTCCAGATATCCCTGGTATTGATCCTTTCGACACTAGTAGCATCGATACTCAAAACAAGACTGTGTTAGCAACACTTTGGGAATCAATCTGCCCACCTCTAATCCATAAAACAGCAGCAGAGAAGCAGGAGGCTGCAGTAGTGTTCACGTGATGTAATGTGAGATAGACCCCATTGATATGTACTCAAAACAAACCCCAAATGTCTTGGCATCTGGTAGTTCGCGGGAGTATTACTCAAGATAGACTTCCTGTCGGGATCATGTTTAATTTTCTCACCATACAAAACATGCTTACACCATAACAGCTCCTTGCTTTTTTAAGTGCTCTTTTTGGTCTTCCTCTTGCGGTTATTTGTCATGAGGTAGCGTTGTTGAGTTGAGATCCTCTGTCTGCTCTGTGTCTGTGAAGTAGTTACGATGAGACGGTGCTCGGTGCATGTGTGTGTGGGGGGGCGTTGCCTTGGAAGGAACCCCGAAAGGAGGTGGGGGGTTTAGACGGAGCTCCTGAGGCGATGCTACTTTCAAAATATGCTAGCTTTCCAACATCGTCAACCCTACCTTTAAGTAACGCCACTTTTGTAGTTATTTTAACCCAAACCATCATCTTTTCCTAATCCTAACCAAGTAGTTTTGTTGCCTAAACAACACAGGGGCTTGTGCAGACACACTGTTGCTGGATATTATGAAAACGCACAGAAAAAAAAAAAGTCTTTCATAAGATATCATACAATATATGACAATACATTACCAAAAGTGTTTTATTAGCCTAAACTACGAGCAGGATGCACAAGTTCTGGTCTTCACAAGACTTGATCTTTTCATGCCCAACCTCGTTCCTATGATTTCTGTGTGAAAATACTGTACAACTTTTCGGAGACATTGTTGGTTGACCAGACCATTTTTTTAGGACTGGCAAAATGTAGTGTGATCCCGGTGTGTGTGTTATTACCTCCGCCAAGGCCGAAGGCCTAAGAAGGAGGTTATGTTTTCACCAGCGTTGGTTTGTTTGTTGGTTTGTCTGTTACCAGGATTACGCAAAAAGTCCACGATGGATTTGAATGAATTTTTTTGGATGGGTGGGGTGTGGCACAATGAACAATCCATTAGATTTTGGTGGCCTCTGGGTATAACACATGCGCAGTGTAACTGATGACGCGTTGATGACGCATGACGCCGTTTTTTCACATTAAACTTGGTGAAATTACAGTTGAGTTCGACCAAAGCACACTTGCCAATTGTTGGAAAGCGTAACGACGACGGTTTAGGTGAGTTTTATTTTGTTTCTGTCCAGTTTGAATGAAGTGTTTTACAATGCTCCGCTGCGTACAGCTGATCTCAACATAAACAAAAATACACGGGGATGATGGCGCAAGCTGAACGGAGAGGGGGGGGGGGGGGAGGTCTGCGGTCTTCGAGTGCCATTCTACTTTACAAGTGTATATTCACCCTACATTTCACTACCCGTGTGCGTGTGTGTCCTCCCTCCCCACCCCCCCAGGACAAATGTGTTCCTCAAATCAAGCTGTTCCATCTATTTTCTCCAAATTAAACCGCTAACCAAGCTGTTAAATACAACAAATCAAACAAAACAAAGTTTTCTAATCAGTCATTGTGTCCTCGAGCGGCGTAGACTTTTCTGTTGGCACCGGTTCAGTTCTTTTACCAAGTGTCCCAGACAGTTACAGGGCAAGCAAGAATATCCGAGCTGTGACATCTCTTTCAAGAGTAAATGAATGCTACAGCAGCATGGTGCGTATCAGACTAGATGAACGCTGGAGCAACGAGGAGTAAACCTGACAGTGAACACCTGCCGATGATATCCAACCAAACACCGTGGACCTCTGCAGGAATCTGCACACTTTTTTTCTTTTCTATTTTCATTCATGCAGCGCTACACGTGACATTCAAAGGCATGTAACAAATATATGAAAAATCATATATGCACACACACACTTCTTCTTCCATCTTAATGACATTTTAATGCATGCAAAAAACACCAGTTCTTCTTGAATGCCCACATACACAGCCGACACCTACACACTGACATGCATATTCATACGTAACATGCTACATAAGAGAATTGGGAAGGATGTATGAGAAGGCTTTGATTCGCTGTGGCTGTCTCAGCAGGCAGCGTACAACAAACACAGCGGTGCTACAACGCTATGAGGGAAGAGTCAAATTAACAAGCTGAGGAGGAGGAGAGGGTGGAGAGAGGAAGACAAACAAATAAGCTGAGAGGTGGGGGAAAAAAAGTCAAGGGAATGTTATACAGAGCCCCGGCAAACAGTGGAATTACATTTACTCTAAACAGCTCTTTCACTAGCAGCATTTCCACTGGGGAGCACCTCCTGACAGCTTTGTGTGTCTTATTTTTGTGCTGTTGACATCACTGAGAACTGAGCATGTTTAAAGCTCTTTAAAACACCGAGGGATTGAAAGGTAGAAATCATTTCAACCTAAGCAAAACAGGTGCAATGCAACACAGCTTTTTAACAGTCACACAGAACAGCAGGAAATGTCTCAGTTCCCGCAACCTAAGTGCACATGAAGTGTGGGGAAAATGGCCTATATTCCACTAAATTGCGGGGGATTGTTTTGTACCGGAGTCTGTGTGTGAAGTACAGCCTCACTCTGAAATGACTGAAAGTGTCTCAGTGTGTTGTATTCACGTCGTTGAATTCCCTGTCTCCTGCCACCAGGAGACGCAGCGATGCTTCTTTTAACATACAAGTACAGCATGTCTGTGTGATAAGCCAGGCTTTAAACAACGCTGCAGTATTGTCACATTGTAAAAACAAATGTTATATGTTTTGTAGTGCAGGGATTTTAAGAACATATACCTTGTAGAAATTGGCTTAATTTTAAATGTAAAGGTGCAGTTTACTTTAATGCACTAACGCAGCGTTTCTCAACAGGGGCGTTCAGAGGACGTCGGGGGGGCGCTGGAAGCAAAATATTTGTACGGGGGCGTTGAGGTGTTCTTGGGGGGCGTTTGAACGTTACACCAAAGATTCATGACAAGATGAGCTGAAACTTGCAACTCCTTGCAAAACAACGTGGTCTGCAACATTAGAAAAGCTGCCAGTTTACAACAATGCAACTACATGAGATGATGTATCATTTCCACAGCTACGACTCTTTACTCCAGTGTTTCTGTCAGCTTTCTGTAGCTGCTCCACATGCTGCCTTCACTGGAACCGGACGCCAGACTATCATCTCTATAAACTTTCACCAACATGGCGTTTACTGTGTCAAGTCAGGAAAATGGACGCTCTCTTCCTCGGTATTACCCGTGGAGGAAATTAAGAGTTTCTTCCTCTTGAAAGCATCTATTTCTCCCGAGGACACATGGTGAACGCCATGTTATCACCGTGGTTACAAATTTAAAAGAGGGATATTCCGCTGTCGGACTTCCAGTGAAAGCAACTTAGGGGAGACTCACGTTTTTCATTAACCTCTCCCGGTTTCCTCCCGGTGTCACAATTCTCCCGTATTTCTCCCGATTTATGTAAAGTTTTCACGTTGTTTTTATTCCTTTCCATTATCTTAGTCTGTTTCTATCCACTACATTTTGGTGGCGATCCGGATCATGATCCCAATTCATTTTAGGAATATGAGCTTCCAAAAAAAAGTGGTCTCTTGGCTCAAGTTGCCCCTGATGAGCGGTAAGCTGAGTGTAGGGAGAGGATAAGTTGAGCCACATAGGGAAGACCTAGTCTATCAATCATACCTGTCTATCACTGAAGTGAGGTTGTTCCAATTTACCCCCCGCCCTGCCAACAGACTTGTATCATCCAGCAGTTTAGAGCTAAAGTCACGCAAACAGTATAGCCTCATATTGTTACTTCCTAAAGCACTAACACATGTGTGGGATCAAACTGGTCTGTAATTGTTCAGACACAATAATCATGAGTCTTTGGACATAATAAAATAACTTTGAATGGCAAAAAAGTGTTTACCACTTATTCTCTGGGCCTCCCTTCATCACAGGGTCAGTAAAATGGATGACTCTTCAAAGAAATGTGACCAATTTTGTCTATGGTTGCCTAGAAACAAGTGGTGGCTCAACTTCCCCACAGCCTCAAATGACCCCACTCTCCTCTAACCACAAAATATAGAAAGAAACATCTATTCCTGTATCCTTTTAACTGGCTCACATACTATTCACTGCCAAAGTTTGCCTGTAAAAATGTAATTATTCTGGCCTGTGTGCCATAAATCATTTTGTCTGATTTTGCGGGGACCCCGTGAAGAATAACTACTGTATATAGAAAAAAGCCAGTCTTCTCGCTGATGATCTCGTTTGCTTATGTAGATCATATAGAGGCATCAGTATTAAATTTAAGCTTTCATAACCAGTTAAAAGTTCCTCGTAGTAACATTAAATTCACAGAATATATTTCCAAAATGAAAACATAGAGTTAACCTCGGCGGTCTCTGGCAGTTGAATAAAGTACGGTTGATATGAGTAATGAGGTGTCCTTCAATATCTTCTGTTCTCCTGAGCCGTATTAGTACAGGAGACCTGAGAGCATTGCGATAGGTGAGAGACCAGACAGCCAGCATCTCTCTCTCTCTCTCTCTCTCTCTCTTCCGCTTACACACATCCTCCCACATACACGTTCACACACTCTTACACATGCTCACACAGCAGTCCAGACATCTGGTGGGGCTCTACTGGGTCTTGCCACTGTGGTACTGGGACTCTTACAAGGACTAAAGATACTTCAGCTGTAATGACACGTCCCCATTGGACAGACCGGGCAGGAAAAACAGGAAGTGGGGACAAGACTGAGGGTCAGAGAGGTCATCCATCTTGGGAGGGTGATTTAAATACAGTAGAAGAGAGTCACAGAGATACAGAGAGATATAACGTCCTCTGTCTGTGGCCAAGGGAGGAAATGTGAGGACGTTTTTTCAGCATTGAGTGTCTGTTTCTGCACTTAATATGGTGGAAATACTGTTGTAAGGTAGCTTGTACAGCTTTAATACAATCATGTTTTTCATTTTCTTTTCTTTCTTTTTTGGTTCATCATAGTGGGAAACGCTGTCTTGTGTGCAAATTATTTCTTTCTTTTTTGTTTCACGATAACTCAGGGTTTAGTGTAGAATTAACCCGTTCATGCATACATTGACAACCTCAGTCAAGATTTTATTTCCGAAGTGTTTATATACCTCTTTAGACAGGAGCTCAGGTGGACAGCATGCACTTGAGTTTTCAACTGAAGAAATATGTATTAAACAAATCAATGAATAAAACCATATATAGTGTTAAAACTATAAAATAATCTATTTTTGTCAATGCTGTTAAACTAACATATTCTAACATATAACAGTATAGGCTAGTAGCCTACCTTTCAATGCAATGCAAAAATGTTCCTGACTCCTCAGCCCCTCCCTAACTTTCTACGTTGAACTATATATTTTTTTCAATGAACACCAATCCCAGTGGATATTGGGCGGAGGCGGGGTACAACCTGGACAGGTCTCCTGACTATCACAGGTCTGACACAGACAGACTCAACAATGGACCTAACCTGCACGTCTTTAGACTGTGGGAGGAAACCTGAGAACCTGGAGAAAACCCACACTAACACGGGGAGAACATGCAACACTCCACACAAAAGGGTTCGAAGCCAGGTTCGAACCTGTGATCCTCTAGTTGTGAGGCGACAGTGCCACTGCACCACCGTGCAGCCTGAAGGTAGAAATAGATTTTACAAATAAATGTTTTTACACTCACCAAAGGCAGGGTTTCCTCCGGGGTTGAGAGTTACTCTGAAGGCTTGATGCCAGGTGTGGCGGTCAGAGGGAGCATCACATGGGTCAATGTAAAGCAGGACACCTCCAAAACCCAGCTCAGACAGTAGGGATAGCTGGCCACACACACACACACACACACATACACATACATACAAAAGGTACAATGAGTAACGTTTGACACCTACAATGCTTTAATGTGAGCAGGAAAAAAAACTGGGACTGCTCACATGACACACCGAAATTATTCAAAAACATTTCCACTTGAGAACATGTTAGCTGTTTTGAAACAAGCTGAAAAAGGTGTTAATGCGTACACCAGTTAGCAAAAAAACTGCCAATTTACACGTAGGGTATATCTCCAACAAATCATAAGGGGAATTTATGGCTCATTAGTGGACAAATACTTCATTATGTTCACCATCTATAGTTGCCAACTGTCTATCTATTGACATTTTGTGCTGGGCAGGTAGAGTAGTCGGTTTATCAGAGATCAGATTTGGCTGCTGGAAACAGCGTTGATGAAAGCAGTAAGACTGGATAGCAAATGAGTGGCCAAAACAATGCTGGACGAAAACAGGGCGAGCCACCACCTGTAACGTAGCAGCTAGAAAGCTGTGATATCCAATCACAGCCCTCTCCACTACCAGACCCTCCATAAATGGAAGGCTGGCCCATGGGGGGGACCAACATGGAAAGGGCCGAGCCGGCATTGAGGTCCTTGAATGCATCGCCCGTAACAACAAACGTCATGTGGCAGTGGTCCAT
>CAKALG010000360.1:0-18323 GCA_916700815.1 Helicolenus hilgendorfi | reverse complement strand
TATATATATACAAATCGATTCCCTAATCATGATTAATCACATGATTGTGATTGATAGTTAATCGCTATTAATTGCAAATTAGTCACATTTTTTTATTTGTTCAAAATTTACTTTAAAAGGAGATTTGTCAAGTATTCAATACTCTCATCAACATGGGAGTGGGAAAATATACTTGCTTTATGCAAATATATGTATGCTCAAATCATAACATGGCAAACTCAAGCCCAACAGTCAACAACAGCTGTCAGTGTGTTGACTTGACTATGACTTGCCCAAAACTGCATGTGATTATCATAAAGTGGGCATGTCTGTAAAGGGGAAGCTCGTGGGTACCCATAAAACCCATTTTCATTCACATATCTTGAGGTCAGAGGTCAAGGGACCCCTTTGAAAATGGCCATGCCAATTTTCCCTCATCAACCACGGTTGGTACCAATGGAGTCTTTAGGTTTTTGTAGTTTCATATGATACCTCTATCTAGCTTTAAAACTGGGGCCGCTACAACAACATTTCACATTTCACATTAACAGTTTTGGACAAGACTGGTTTATGGGCACATGACCAAAACAAAAAGTGAAAAGAAGTTGGCCGCTCATCAAATGCTTCTAGTCCACTCCATTGAAACTGCCCAAGGTTAGAGATTTCATTGGCACAAAGCAGAAAAGAATCTGCAAATAACAAATACAATTCTTGAAAATTATTGACACAAAAGGCCATGATTCCCAACAATAAGCCAACCTTGTTCAGTTTATATTAGTCAATTTTAGATGCTTTTTTAAAGCATTTTATCCTTTGAGAACACAAACGAATGTTTGATTCAGAATATTAAACATCTGCTTTAAAACTGAAATCCATGTTCTTACATTGATATATTTATATTATATCATCTTTATGGTGGATTGAAGTAAACGCTATAAAACGAGCATGACTGGAGACATTTTCAATCCTCTGGTATTAAGAGGTCTGTCAGGTAAACATGCTGATTCCATCAAACTTCATTTCAATAAATAATAAGTTTGTCTTCCTGTTAGCTGGTCTGTCAGACATTTTCACTGCATACTTACAAACAACAACATTAATCTTCAGAAACATGTGATTTGGTGTTGTCTTTGCTGGAGTTTGAAGGCCTGCAAGCTACTGATAGCGGCTTTAAGCATTCTTTTGGGAAAACACCCAAATAAACACGGGACATAAACTATACGGTAAGAGACTGATAGGATATTGAAATATTCCTGAGATAGTGCACCGTGACTGTGTCTTCACCGCGTCAGTAGCTGGGATTTTTTACCATGGCAAATAGATCTGCAATGTTTTATGTTTGGTTGACGCAATTTATTGACTCTGTCCCATCTGATTATTTGGAAACATACAGTAGATCATTTAAATTTGGAGAGATCAGCTGCTTCTGTCAGAGAGAGATACATTTATCTGTGTTTCTATTTCATCCTAAAATGGGATAATTATGCAACTCCATGTGGTACCTATGTGCACCCGCGTATAAAGACTTATTCAAGGTTAGATCCATAGGGAAACCGCATCTATGACAGTCATAAAATGTGTTTACACCACCTGCAGAGACAACAAGGGGTAGGTGTGTTAGCTTTTCAGCAGGTGTGAATGTGTGTTTCATTTAGATGTAATCAGACGGGCAGAGAATAAAAAAATAAACCACGTTAGCGTGGACAAACAAATATTGCTCTGCAGCAGGTGCGACCTTGGACCTGCTATTTCCCATGGGGACAAACACAACAGCTAGGAATGAGCGATATCATTACCCCACACACATACAAACGCACCAGTGCAAGTGCACACAGATACGCAAGCAGACAGAGAAGAAGGCAAACACAAACAGAAACATCTATGCTGCCAAAAGTACACAAGCAAATACACACACGGAGGCACACAGACACAGCCTATCATCAGGGGTTGAATTTGGAACAAATCAGGCAAGGAGGTGAAGTTAAAAGAGGACAATCTCTTGTCTTTGTATTGTCTGTTTTTTCAGTCCAGCAGGCAGCCTCCCTATGGAGAATGCACACAGATGACAGAGCATTCGTGTTGGGAAAAGGAATGTAGCAGACGGAAAAAACTGGATGCTGTCTCAGACATATAAAGGTGGCTTATGTGTTGTTTGTCGGCAAAGGGAGAATTAAAGGAAAGTGTTGACAAGATGAGCTGTTGGACAATTCACAGAGAGTTAAAATTGCTCTGGATGATTTGCATTTTTGCAGGACCTTGTTTCAATTCATGTTGGACACATGGAACATAGAAACAGACCAAAGTGTTGGTGAAAGGATACTCAGAAGAAGGATGATGTGAGACTCGGCCACAAACTGAGCCTGACTGCTGCCATGAATATAACTCTGTGGAGGAGAGAGAGAGAGACAGAGAGAGAGAGAGAGAGAGAGAAAGAGAGAGAGAGGGAGAGAGAGAGACAGACATTTAGTTTAACATTGTTCATTTCAACTGACCAAAAGGTCACACTAGGTTACATCCTCAATGAAGTTTCCGAATTGAAGAACAATACAGTAAGGAAATAAAGGGTTGCGTTATGAATGGTGAAGCACAGTATTGTACAGAGAAGTTGGAAACAGTGAATAAAGAAAGGGATTTGGAAAATCATTAATACAAAGGTCACAACCTTTTGTGACAAACCTCTTCCTTGTTTGTAAAGTCACAGAAAAAGTGAATGTCTGGCACCATCCCAAGAGAGAAACTTTTAATGGCTTATGAAGCTTAAAATGATGCCCAATGTCCCTTTATCTTTTGAGTACAATAACTGTCCCCCAATAAAAGCAAACCTGGACTTGGTTGTAGCCAAAATGGCATCCAGTTCCTGGCTTAATATTATCTTTGGCATTATCATGATGGACACAGGAGATTGAGAGTGTCCAGTACTTTTTCCTCCAAGAATATGTATTATATGCAGCATGGCAATATATAAACAGGAATATGTCATTTGTGTGTGCAAATCAGTTTAAGAGTGCATGCATGCGTGCGTGCTTGTGTATTTCGAGTCATAAAGATTTCTCGGAAGTAGTGCGTAGGTGTATAGAGGTGCTACCTTTTCACTGAGTGGGCGAAGAGGTCAATCTAACCCTACAGGAACTCTCACACACAGAAAAGATTGCATTAACTCACATTCACTGCCCGACCTCTCAACGGAGACTCCCACTGTGAAAACTTGAAGGTACTGTACAACCCGTTCTTTATGCATCTTTCCAGCATGAATGCTGCTTCCGAATCTTGCCAAGTTTGAATCGTGCTACATAGGGCGCACCCCGTTTTGTTAAGACTGTGACAGGAAAACGGGTCTCATGAAAAAAAAAAAACACTTGTGCGAGTAGTTTCATTCTTAAGTGGCACAAACAAGTGATTTAAGATCATTCGTTTCCATACCTGTTGTATGAGTCATGTACAGATGTGAAATTCTTCTTTTTACTTGCCCATAACCAAAGCAGAACAAGTTGCCTTATAGGGCAATTTTAAGGGTGTTTATGATGATGATTAAGGCTTAAAGTCAGGCATAATAGAGAGCATGCCGCTTTGAGTGACAGGTGGGTGTCGTACCAGGTTGCTAGCTGCTAGTTGTCTGTTCTGCTACGTTACCGGGCCCGCCTCAGCTCCACCAATGAACCAGCTCTTTGCCCATTTTTGAATTAACTGTGACTTAGGCTGTGTCGCACTGCCAAGATGGCGACAGACGGAGCCACCAACTTTGAGCTTCACAACGGCTCTTCAGAAACCTATGGGTGACGTCACGGAGACTACGTCCATATCTTATACAGTGTATCGCTGAAACAAGCAATTCACAACAATGTTGTGTAGTGATGTGAATGTGACTTGGAACACTATCAAACCGCACAGCAAAAAAGTAAGAAAGGTTTAGGATAAGAATATGCTGTTTCATGAGGCCCAATGAAGGATAACCCATATCCTCAAAGTATTTTGGTTTAGTCTCTGTCTGTGTCTATTTGTTGACGTAAATTAACTGAAACCAACACCGAGCTCATAGCACAGTTGTTATGCAGTCAAGTGAGAAACACTGCAGTGAATAAGTGGAGTGCCGGCAACAAGCTAGTCAAGCTCAGCAGGTTTCCAGGTAAGCCTGCAATCTTGTTGATTGGCAACCAAAGGCTTTTAGCGTACATCAATAAGGCTTAGCGGTACATAAAATCCCCTAGACTTAAAACAAATAATGTATTATGACTTGAATAATTGACACATATATCAAAAGCATCCCTTTATACACTGATTTTCGGAGCTGACCCGAGCTCTTAAACGTCTTGATGTTTTTTGCAGGGACCAATGATGCAACCACAGGAGTGTAATGGTGATAGTTTTTTTTAGCTAAGCAGTGAGAGAGAGCAGTGTTGAACATTTCTTCAATTCACCAGTATGTATTGAACCGTGAATTGAGTGCACCATTAAGACTCCCAAGGATTGTCTATAGTATTAAAGGTGTGTAGAATTTAGCGGCATCTAGTGGTGAGGTTGCAGATTGCAACCAACTGAAGCTTCTCCCGTGTGCCAAGCATGTAGGAAAACTACGGTGTCTGACGCAAAAAACGCAAGAATGTGAATGGCCCAATCTAGATCCAGTGTTTGGTTTATCCGGCTCATTCTAAAGTTACCAAAACACTACGATTCTCATTTTCATGTGATTAAAGACTAAAGAAAACATACTTATTAATATTACAATCAATTTCTGCAAATAGATCTCTCTAAATGTTAGTTTCTTATAAGCAAGGTTGTTTGTCACAACCAGTTTGAGTGTCATTAACACCTTAAGGTTAATTACTTTTTGCAAAGGGAGGTCATTTTAGTCAGTTCTTCTTTTGAGAGTTAAAACTTGGATAGGATTCAGATGAGAATCCGTATTTTGTTACAGTTAGGATAAAGGCATTAATTTTAGACTTTCCAAAGTCTTTACATTCACCAGTGACACTTGACTCTAACAATGTATTTATATGTAAATATATTCCAACCAGTCTGACACACCACTTCAATGTGTCAATTTTCTCTGTATAGATCTCTGTTACAGTCAGTACCCATTGTCTCCCACACAGCTGAATGGTTAAGGCTCAAACTCTGCACAAGCAAGCTTCTCTGATAAGACGTCAGAGGCCCAGTTCGACCGGCATCCGTCTGAGTGTGATGGGAGAAAAGCAGAAAGACAGACAAAGGAAGACAAAGTGGAAGTCTTGTGGAAATGAGACAAATAGGAGAGCGAGAAGTCTTTCAGTGTGTTTCACATTGTTGAATCCCAGCAGATTATTAGCGTCTAGGTTTACCGCACATCTAGGGGTCTGTTTTTCCACTTGACTGCCCCAGTGTTCATTTCTTTCCCTATCAGACAGGAATAAGGATGGTAAGATGAATAGGAGATGACAAAGGAGGAGGAGTAAAGGGTGGACAGCTTTTTCTTGCTTCAGTGGAGATAAATGAAGAATTTTTGCACTTGAAAGCAGACATAAAGACGACAAAGGCTCAAGTCTGAAACAGATCCTTTTGTCTTCGACACAAATCTGTTGTCCTGCATTAAGTGGGGTTTTTGAATTGTTATCAAGATGCTTCCCTTATTGACTGACAAACCAAGGCTCCTTTATTACCAACATGAAAAAAAGTTTGTTGAACTTTATTCAGAAGTTGGTAAGAGACTGCTTTCTGCATTCCTAATCACTACATGAAAAACTGCGTTGTGTCATGAGGAATTTCTATTATGTTATGTTTGATTCATTAAATTGGTTAAAGTCCAGGTTATTTAAATGTGAAAGCTGCTAGCATAAGGGTCGGGACACTTGCTGGTGCAACAATGGCTGTAAATTAATGTGGAAAAACACAAAACAAGCAAAGAAACATCTTGTGTTTTAGCTTGCTGGCACAACATTCTTAATGGTATTTGGCTTTTGGACAAGCGTGAACATGAAATTTAGGAGAGTAACTTGATTAACTAGCATTGTTGTGAAGCACTATAGTGCTGTGTATGAGGTGTAGTTAAGCATTAAGATTGCCTCGTCTGTCGAAAAATTTGAAAATGGAACTTGGCAGGCGTTTTGCAGGTCCTCCTTTATACTCTGGTCCAGCAATCATTTAAAATAAGAGGCCTTCCTGCCTTTATCTAAGCCTATACATTCACTCAGTTACCAGTTTGTAAGGTACACCGAGCCACATCCAAAGGACTCAAATACAATGGCTCTGCAATAAATCCAATCTTTATGGGACTTTATAGGGGTGAACAAAGTCTTAGAAACACCCAAGTCAACAGCACAACAAACTACAGCCATTCGTAAGCACATAAACACAAGTGCAACTTTGAAACAGTGCGACACAATAACCAGAGTGGAATCAAAACTCCTCTATAAACTCAAACTGAATTGCACTAGGTTTAGCAAGGTGCACCCAGTCACCTGGGTCTGAGAAGTGAAGCCAATGCAGAGGTGCTTTAAACTTGCATTCTTTCTAATAGCCAGCAGGGGGCGACTCTTGTGGTTACACAAAGAAGTCTTATTGTATAGAAGTCTATGAGAAAATTAGCCTACTTCTTACTTGATTTATTACCTCAGTAAACATTGTTAACATTAGTTCATGGTCTCAATCGCTAGTTTCAAGTCTTCTTCAATACAGCATGATGTTCATTTAGTAAATGATGATCCCATTTAGAGTCAAATAGACCATAAAGCAGGGGATGCTTTAGGGCGTGGCTACCTTGTGATTGACAGGTCGCTACTACGGCGTTGTCCGGTCTGGGAGTTGTCTGTGTTTTTGTCTTAGAACTTCCCTTTCACAGTGTGTTTTCAGTTCATTAAAGTTACTTATAACCTTTTTTGGTCACCTGAAAATGTCTTATTCAGAGTTTGATTCTACTTAGCTCCACCCTCTCGTGTCACTTCAGGTTGCAAAAAGCCGACAAGGTGATGGCCAAATACCAAGATGGCGATGGCCAAAATGCTGAACTCGATCCTTCAAAACAGCAGTCCACAAACCAATGGGTGACGTCACGGTGACTATGCCCACTTCTTATATACAGTCTATGCACCTTATATACTGGTAACTTGGTGTATATTGTAGTTAACTACTGGTCTATGGCAGCGCACTCATGCAGATGTACACAAATACACTTATCGCAGAGATTTTGAAGAAAACTAGTGTCAATTATTTTGAGACGAGGCATAAGGAACTGGGCTCGAGATTTGATGTTTAAATGTTTCAAACATCCTGACTCTCACTGGCATCGGGTGAATGTATCCCTGATTTTATCTCAGATTCAATGAGCAAGGGCATCGTTGTAAAGGGTTCAATAACGGTACAGGAAAAAAAAAATGTAAATACAGGGCAATGAAAGAGAGGTACTTTGAGAAAATGGCACAGCTGTGCCACATTACAAAAGGCTAACTAACTAGCCCATATGCCAACCTTAATTGAATGAGACAAGCTCAGTCCCCTTTTCAGAAGACTGTTGAGCAGTCACTTTGGGAAATGATTGCTAAATCAAGTACACTACGATTAGATGAGGCAGGTTAAAGGGAAATTGGGGAGGACAAAAAAATTATAAATATAATTATCGCATAACTCCCGAAAAGCTTGGGAAAAAAAACATATTAATGAGAGACATCTGCATCAGTATGCAAGGCAGGGATTTCTGTTTCATTACTAAAACTAAACAAACATTACTCCATACTATTTTTCAAGACAACGCTCTCTGCATGTTACCTCCTCAACATAAACAGAAACTGCAGATAGAGGCTACTGCAAGAGAAGAGCTTGGGGGATGAAAAATTCCTCAATCCATGGCCAGGCACTTCCAATTAATCTGATGGATTAGAATGCAGGAGTTCCATTCATTAGTGAGCAGAGCCGAGAGTGTGTGTGTGTGTGTGTGTGTGTGTTTCAGTGTATGTAGCCATGCATGTGTATATTGAAAACCAGTAAGTAAATGCGTGTTTGTGAATGAGACTGTTTAGGGAGAATTTGTCTGTGTAAAAGGAAGTGTGTGTGTGTGTTCATTAGAAAGACGCAAGACATCATGGTGGTCTGGAAGTAAAAGCAGCCGCAGCTCGTGAAACTAACATGGAGATGAATGGAAAAAGCATAAAGCATTGGTCACACTCTATAACTCTTGCTCTTACTTAATCAAAAACACACAGGTTACCTATACACAGACCAACTTAGACACTTGAGAATACGCCCATGCAGTTTGGTGCTGAATGTAGCCCGACAAAAACAACCTTTTTTACATGTATTTAAATTACAACTGAATGAGACAAATTAATCTATTAAGACACCTATATAACATACAGATGAAGACAGCTTCCAATGCTTTTGCTACATACAAGAAAACTTTAACCCTTTAATGTGAGGTTTATCTGGAGAATCAGAAGAGAACTTTCACGGATGTACATCAACAAAACAACTGGCTAAAACGTATAAAGGGTCAAACATATAGATCTCACCTCTATCTGTAAGTGGTGGAAACGATCCTGTAAATGCTTGACTCGCACCAACTTGCATTATCACGTCTCGCATTCAATCTGTGCCACAATTACAGCCATCTAAAGATTCCCAGTACTTCACATTTATCTGAAAGACTACAAGAATACATGTCTTCAAATTACATCTTTAAGAAAAGTTCCATCTTGCTGTGTGAGATGGTGGTAAATGGTTAAGTATTTTATTGATCTTTTAATTGAACGTTTGCTACCTAAACATTGCTACAGAGCAAGCCAAGGAAATCCAAAATAATGCACAGTTAAGGAAGGCAATGAAAAGGTCACAGCAAATAACCGATTTGAACTTTATAGCGGCAGACCACACTTTACAGTAGATGTAATCAGGCCCGCTGGCATGACTCACTGTGCATCATAATACAGCAATGCATCAAACAAGCTACTTGCAGTGGGAACAGAAGGCAAAAAAAGTCTGACAAACTTTGGAGCTTGATTTATTGTTTACCCAGTCTGGAAAGATGAATCCATTCTACCAGGGAACTGGTAAAGTGCTGTCAACTAAATTATTATTTAAGTTTAAGGATGGTGATATTCTATGTTTTCAATACCGTCAACAAATTCCATGAAAAGTCCAAAACCAACAATATGTTTGTCATTCTCTCAATTCTGTCCCCAAGCTCATTGGATCCTACTGAAGACTGTAGTTTTTAGCAAATTGTTGTTAAACAGGAGTAAATATTGTTTATGCTGGTGACTGCTTTCAGCTGTGCATTTACACACATCTAGTACACTATTGAGTAGGGCCTTAATAGTTTGTGTATACATGGTATGTAAATTTATGCAACATAATGTGGAACCAAAATTCATAAGCGCGAGTTCCACCCAGAAACGTTTAACTGTACGGCGTTAGTGACGCTGTTAGCACAATATGCTGATTGGCGTGCGAGTCGGTCATACTACGGCAAACGTGAATGAAAGACCAGAGCTGGAAGCTGCGTCTGCGGGTTCCCAGTCAGCTACAACAGCAACTGAGAGAGAGAGTTGAGTGTAAGATCCACTGTTGTAGAGTATGTGAATAGAAACACATCGAACATGTGACGCATCATTTCACACATTTGACGGCATCACCCAGATTAAAGGAGGAGGAAAAAGCAAACCATATTTTGTATATAAGTGATGTTTTTCAGTTTTATTATGCGACCATAGACTGTATATAAGAAGTGGACTAGTCGCTGTGACATCACCCATTGGTTTGTGGACTGACGTTTTTGAAGCCTCAAGTTTGGCATTTTGGCCGTCGCCATCTTGGTTATTTAAAACCAGAAATGACACAAGACGGTGGAGCTAAGTACAACAAAATGCTGAATAAGACATTTTTAGGCGACCAAAAAGGTTATAATTAACTCTCATGCATTAAAAACACACTGTGAAAGGGTTAAAGTTTCAGATGAAAATACGGACAACTCCCAGACTAGACAACGCCGTGGTAGAGACCTGTCAATCACAAGGTAGCCACGCCCTAAAGCATACTGATTTGACTCTAAATGGGACCATAATTTACTAAATGTACATCATGCTGTATTGAAGAAGACTTGAAACTAGCAATTGAGACCATAATCTCATGTTTACAATGTTTACTGAGGTAATAAATCAAGTGAGAAGTAGGCTCATTTTCTCATGGACTTCTATACAATCAGACTTCTTTTTGCAACAAGAGGAGTCGCCCCCTGCTGGCTATTAGAAAGAATGTAAGTTTAAGGCACTTCCTGAATTGGCTTCACTTCTCAGACCCCATAGTTGCCCACTGATTGTGACCTGTTGCCTTTTAGGAAAGTTTTTGTTCAGTGTAATACAGAAGTGGTTGAAATGTTCTTTATTTTTTTATAATGAAAAGAGTTTACCAAAGTTGCCAGTGGGTAAAATACGGCCTCAGTTCCCAGTAAGAGGATTTTGTCTGACATGGATACTTGCGCTACTATTACATGCTGTTAAATGTCACCGTTTTTGATGTAGTTTTAACGCACAGCAGGCTGACATATTTTTTTCCCCTTTTAAATAGCCTCACTATGGCTCACCTTCATAAATTCAAGCAGGTTCATGCTGTGGAGCTGTCTGGTACAACTTTAATCTGCTACGGCTCCAATTAATCTGATGGATTAGTTTTGTAAGAGACCCATGTCTGCAAATGAGCTCTAAACATCGAGTCACTTTGTCTTTAAATAACATGGAATGATGTATATATGAGAGAATCAGACCGAAATTGTCTTCTATAGTGATCTTCTATAGTAATTTGGGATTTAATGGTCAATGTCAGTTTACTCCACAATGTATTGATGCGTTTTACCACCGGTTAAGGCTACCATTAATTATTATGCTATGAATTTTTCTGTATAAACACTTCATGCCAAGGGAAAAACAGACATTTCCTTAAATGCATGTTTATTGTGGGTTGTCTAAGGCAATTGTGGAAACAATTAATATTCTATCCACCTATTTATTTACCACATCCTTGGGTATAATACGCATTTAAAATGCACTGAATAACTTTAACACAAAGAAAGGTCTAACTCAGGCATGAGATTATTCCTCAGAGGGTCTCAAGAAAATAAATGGGAAAAGGTTAGCTCAATCAGAAATCTAAATATCAACATTAGAAGCCTAAAATACGTCTAGACCTTTACCGAACACCTCCCCCGAGGATAATTTACTATAGTATTTGTTTCATTAGCATGCTCTAAGATCAAGATCTCGGGAATATACGTGTTTACATTCTTTCTAATACGAGAGCAAAGATGTGAACTGCGCCGTGTGTGTGTGTCTGTGTTCATGCACTCATTTGAATACATTGACATTAAAAAGCCTTGTTTATATAAGAACTGTATGAAACAGCCCATTTGTCAGACTTTGAAGCAAATTAGGTGTCTGCACCAATGCAGGCGTATAATATGCATTTACATATACACACGAGTACACACAGAGGAAGGCCATAGGCATGTCACATGTTTTGTTTTGTATTAAAATGAGGTTGAGAACAGGCTTTGACAAGTAGCTGTCAATGGTTTCCTCATCCTAGTCTGCTACATGTCACAGACAAAATACATTACAGGAACATAAGTACCAATAAAAAAATGTAGCATCAATGGCAAGTTGTGTCAACACTGTTACCACAAAGTATATGAGCGATGAGCATCCTTCTCTTGACTCGACTCCTCTCTCTCTAAAACCAAACCGTTGTAGTGTTAGCTGTTAATAGCTGTGGGCCAGATAACCTTTACAAATAGCTATATTCATCCTTTTCCATCCTGTATCATGTATGCGTGTGGGTATGGTGTGTGTGTGAATGTGTGTTTGTGTGTGTTTTGTTTTGGTAAAGGTCAGGAGGCACTCAGACAGGAAGAGGGATAAATGAAAAGTCAACAAAGCAGAAAGAACGGAGAAGAGAAAGAGTAAGCAACGGAGAGGAAGAGAGATGGGGTGGAAATATGTGCTTCATTTATATAAACAAAGGATAGGTATGACTGTGTGTGGTGTTGCGGACGGTTCTGATGATAGGCGATCTAGGAAGTGAACCTTGCAAGGTACCCTGGGTAAGAGCGTCGGCTAAATACCTGCAACATAAAGTGAGTGCAAGAGCGTGAAAGAGAAAACCAAGGGAGAGAATGATTGTTTGCAGGATGATACAGCTCGACTGAACCACACCTGTAAACTAAAAACACAACACTAGTACCGATGTACAATAAAGTCACGAGTCAACTGAAAATGTTGAACAACTAGTAGATAATTCTACAGTGGGCAAAAAAGCAATTCATTATTTTTGATTGATGGCTAGTATTATATATTATAATTTAAATAGTTCTTAGTTAAAAGAGAAATATGCTGCAACACATCAATGATTTAATGTCTGAGAGCACATTGAGGGTGATTTATCCAGTACAGCAAAGGGACTATAGGCAGGTTCACTGAAGCCTTCATACGTAGGTACAAATATGGTAGTCTATTTTAGGGATTCAGGTGATGCTTTAAAATCTCATTATCTACTCACTGTTTATGCAGTTCAATGTTGACACACTCCATAGAGAGTTCAGTTTAATTACCCGATTAAAGCCATTTAAAACCTGTTTTATTTTCTTTCTTTTTTAAAAAAAACATGTCAATCAGTAAAATGAGATGACATCTCATTTCCTCAACAGACTGCGTTTTATTTGCGTTTTGTTTTTCAGGGATATATGGTGGATTGCATCCGGGGGCAATGAGCTGTAAAAGAAAAAGCTTTAAAAAATATGGCATGTTTTGTTATGCCCATTTAATTGAATTGTAACTATGTACTGCATTCAGCAGCAAGAATTAAAGGACTTATGTCTCTGCAGGACTTAAACTTGTCCATGCTTTTATCTTCAGTAGGTTCGATACTGTAATGCTGTCTTCACATGTCTCTAAAAAGTTGTTCAGACAGCTGCCGCTGGTTCAGCACGCTGGAGCTAGACCAGGAAAGTGGATCATGTCAGTCCAGTTCTCCGATCTTTACACTGTGTGTCAAAGAATTGATTTTTAAAAACTAGTTTTGGATTTTAAAGCACTGAATGGTTAGAGCCAAAATACATTTCTGATCTGCTGCTCTGCTATGATCATCAAGGTTAACTTTGAATTTGCACTGTTGACCAAAAGCCTTTTGAAACTGGTGGAGTAAAAAACTGCCCCACAAAAGAGGTAAGGTTTGCACACAGTTATGAGACAGGACTTAATGGTATAAGTCTTTTACAGTAAATAAATTGTGTGAACTTATTGTCCCATTAGCAACTGAGATAACTAACTTGTAAACAGTCAGCTAGCCCAGGACGTATTGGTTTAATATATGGTATGAATACATGGCTCTTAAAGCTGAACTAGGCGAGATCGTAGCAAATATGATTAAAACAAGTTAGTTTTATAAAACGGTCACTTTATCGTGAGAGTACATGAAATAACCTGAAAAAAAATCATGTGTCTTTGTGTCCTCCGGTGCTCTCAACAGCATCTGCAAGATTTATTATATCGGATGAAAACAACCAGTCAGAGCTGATCTGAGGTCTGTTGTCCATCTGCTGTCTATGAGAGCCGGCTGTCAATCACTGGCGAATTCCGACCAAACGGTCAAACTAGGCAGCGCTGATCAAATATGAATCAATATTATGTTATGTTAATGACTACTTCTCTCCTCAAATGTTTTCAGAATCATCTTGTAGTGCAGGCTTTAGCTGTAAAATTAGAAAGTTTGTGATGCCGCCGCCATTGTGAAATCTGGTGAAGGAACACCAAGTTCTGGTCACATTTTCTAAAGCCTGAAAACAGAGCCATGAGGAGGTGCGGAAGTCTAGTTTTCTCTCAGAACACTTGAATTACAATATGCTGAAAGGTTATTATGGAATTTTTGCCCAATGATGCCAAAAATATACTGCCTACTGCCACTTTAATTACAGCTTTCTGCTAAAAAACAATGGTTCCAATCATTTTGTGTGTGGCTGTGCGTGTGAGCGTCTAAGTGTGCAGACAGAGAGGGATGGTCAATGTCTGCTGGTCTGAACGAATATCCAGCCAAAAGGACCATTTATTTCACTGCTTCACTACACTGTTCAATTCTCTCCATATCGGGTCAAAACACCCAGATAAACACACAAGCGCTCCCTCAATCAAATGCACACACACACACACATGCACACGCACACACGTACGCACACACGTACGCACACGCAGGTAAAGCAAAATATAAAGCAGCACTCGCACTCACTAACACACACCGCATACTGATGCCCTCTGCGAGCCAAAAGTCAACTATTTGCAAAGAGCCAATAAAAGTGACAGCTGTTTCTTTAAAATCTGAAAGGTTGGCAGTAATGTAGAGAGGGATGCTGCCAACAGCTGTCAAAAGCCATCAACCAATCATGTGAAATCAGCTGGAAATATGGAAATGTCATCAGCCAATAGTGTGGAAATAAGGAAGTGGTTGGTCATAGTAAAAACCAAGAGAGAAACACTGGCTAAAAATGCTTTAAAAATGTACCATTTGCTTCCTCGTGATTCCTTCCTTTCAGGCAGTTTGTTAATATTATAACTTGTTCAAAACAATGTTCAATACAAAACTTTCATCATAATAAACTCCTACTCTTTACTTTCTTTCCCTAACTCTTTTTTTTTTGTCTTTCGACCAGCTGTTCAGCTGCGTGTGACTTTTGATTTTTTGTGGTTTTTTTTAGTATTTTAAGTGGGTTTGTCATACTGAGCGTGAGTTTGGCTAAATGTGTGTGCATGTTTGTAGCAGTATCTGTGTACGTGGGCTTGGGTTTGGTCCGTGTGTGTGTATCGGTTTGTTAAAGCAAAACTGTGTCTATGTCACATTTTGTGTGTGTGTGTGTGTGTGTGTGTGTGTGTGTGTGTGTGAGCAAAAATGAAATAGCAGTATTTTCTTGGCTGCACAGTGAGACGCTCACTACAATTTCATCTGCTTGGTCGTGCCATTCATCAGTTGACAAATCCTTTCAATATAGTCTACCTGGCCTCGCTCGCTCATCATTTTAAAGGAATTACACTGTCTGGGGAGGGAGAGGAGAGTGGGAGATTAGAGAGGGAGGTGAGAGGAAGTAACACGAAAAAGAGGAGGGAAGTAGAACAGGGGAAGATAAGGCAGGTATCTTTGCAATATCATCTGCCCAGTTCAAGCTATTTACTGTTGGAGGACGGAGGGAGAAAAAGAAGGATTTAAAGAGAGCACAGGGGGGGAGGATGGATGTGGAAAAGGTACGAAGGGAGCGAGGACATAAGAGAGAGACGAGGGCCATTTACCCAAGATCTAATGAAGCTATCTCTGCAGCTATTTTGGTTGAGTGGGTACAAAATAGCAATCTGGCCTGGAAGCTGCAGAAAATATGGCTGGGTTAAAGCATGTAAGTCACCTGGGTTATCAATGAGGCTACTGCTGTTAAAGAGGAAAAATGAAGGTAAGGCTATGAGGCCTGTTGGGGGCTTAACAGGAAGTTATAGCATAATAGAGCCAACCCTCAATAGGTCTGCATACTGTAATTTCACATAATAGGTTCACATACACTCAGTGGTCCATATATTTAAGTACACTTGTACAATCTAATGCAATACAATACAACAGCCCTGCCATAACATCTGTCTTTACAAAAAAAATCATAATGTTCATGTGCGATACATGTACTGTCTGTATTGGATTGTGTTACATTGAGACTGGAGTATAATTCACATAATATCTCCCAGTATAGGGAAGATTATACCAGCATATGGGAGGGTACGTCATATAAGCAATCGTGAAAATAATATGTATTTGATCTTAAAATAAGCACGCATTGAAAATGTAATATGCATCTTTTTTGGTTTAAGGCCGCTGTGATACAATGTTGTCTATTACCATAATGAACCTGGATCCACACTCTAGTGACATAAGTTATTATTTCATCAGGTGAAAACCTGTTAGAGTCTAGATGGAGTTCGCCCCCACTATCAACAAGTTGCACTTTCTCCATCACTGTAAAGACTGTCTTTTAAGATAAAAAAACAAGCAGAAGCCGCCTTTGCAGTTTCCAAAGCTATAAAAGCTTAATTTTCTGGGTAACCTAGTATAGTCTCCCAACTTCAACAGGGCATACAATGGGCCCTCCGTCAGCTCTTCATCCTTTCTGCTCCTAACTGCTATAATTTGTTTTCTGCATGCTCAGTAATAAATCTTTTATGACCTGCTCACCTTTGCATTTGAATCAGATGCCTACGGCTATTGCTCCACACAGTTAGGGAATTAATTTCTGTCTTTATCTAAAATGCTGTTTCAACACTTCAACTACGTCAAACGCTTTAATGCTGCCCTCATCGCTCAGCTCAGCTCATACAAAGCCAAGAACAAGAGAGGAAGAGAGGACAGGCAGGTAGGAATGTTTCAAACCAGCTGACTGCACTTCGTTATTCCGAAGACTATAACATGGAGGTAGGAGGACTGAAAGAGAGAGGAAGAAGCGAGGGCATGGAGAAGAAGGGGAAGCAGTAGGAGGGCAAAATATGAGAAATAATTTAACTGATGTGCAACTGAGATGAAGGACAGCAGGATATTCTCAGATATATTGTGAAGAGTATGATAGGTGTTCTTTTTGTAATTGTATAATGTGACAAAAATCAGAGACTAAAAAAGTATGCAATTACATGTGTGTTTTTTAAAAAACAATTAGGATTTAAGCAGTCATAACTTCAACGATAGTAGCATATATATGACGCCTGTATATGATTGTCCTGGCAGAAAGAAAGTGGTTCAGCAGCAAGTAGGTGGCAAAGAGAGGAGAGTGGAGAGATAAGGAAATAACAGGGGAAGGGAAAGATGGGGGTGAAGGCTGGGAGCTACAGTTGGGAGCTACAGTTGGGAGCTACATAGGAAGAGGGTGTAACCTATTTGTTGTCAAACAGACTGAAAAATGACAGAGAGCCAGCAGAGCCTGACAAATAGAGTGCCTTTTACACAGAACAAGAGAGAGGGAGCGTACTGTATGGAACAGAGGACGGGAGACGGGGCAAGAGGGAGATTGTGATGCTTTTTTTTTTTTCCTTTTTTAGTTCTTTTCTTTTGACTTTATGTGAGTGTGTTTGTGCACTCCCCTGTGTGTATTCTCTAGGAGTGCTGGCTACAGGGAATAACCAAGCCTTTTTAGTCCCTGCATGAGCTGCATTGACTTTTCCTACAACAACGCTGCTTTGTATACTTGGGCTGTACTTGGACCCCATGCAGCACTCTCTGTGGAAAGGTTTGTGTGCATGTGTGTGTGCAAATACACACGTATCAGATGACATAATATTGTAGACACAATCAAATTTTTAAGGCAAATTTCCTTCTTTCTATACCTCTATCTCCTCTCTCACTCTTCCCATCCCCATCTTTCCCTCCTCCCTCATTTTCTCAGTTTTTCTCATATTGTTATTTCAATTTCACACTTGAATGAACAAACTTAAATGATGACCAGCAGAAAGAGAGACAGAAATAAAGAGAGACAGACAGACAGAAGAAAGAAACTTCATTTGCCCCTCTCTCTCTCTCTGCTTGGTCCAAGATGACTCTGACGTGTCTCTAAGGTGATATCAACACACGATGACTGCTCCCAGCTGTCCAGTAACACACACACTGGCCCCGCGCTGACCTGTTAGCAGGTGGCAATGGTGCAGAGTGCATCTTACTCGGGGCCAACAGCCTTACAGATGTTCCTACAGTTGATCTAATACTGCCTCACTCACCACACTGTGAAACAGATTAATCTTAACCCTTACAATATTGTTTTTGCTGAAAACACACATGCCAATTTTAAAGAAAAAATAAGAAAGACGGGGACAGTCACTACGGAACAAGGAAAGAAAAGCTGGACAGAAGGAAACAGAAGGCAGGATAAAAAAGGAGGGCAACAAAGAGATGGAAGGTAGGCTTGCCAGGATAGTCGGTGTTACACGGTGGTCAGGCACACACTGATTACATTACGTACCCACAACGACCACTGTCGTTTTGCTTTTTATTACAGAAATAAAACCCATTTAGTTCATTTTGTGCATATCAGTGCCGTGTTATAGTCGGACGATGGGAGCTACAATCTAAAAGTGAATGTGACTGCTCCATAAGGAGTTTCAGCACAGAGTAACAGATGTCATATTTCACACCCGAGATGAGAGAGAGTTGACAGGCAAGACGATGGCGGAGGATTTGGTGTCAAAGCGAGAAACAAAAGCGCAATATTTGGCGATATTTCAGATTCAAACCCAATGCTATAAGGGAATCATAACGTTAATGAGGCAATTGCCGTGCAGGAACAAAGTGTTCACAGCCGGGTTGTGCAGTGAAGCAGCGCCGGGTGGAAA
>CAKALG010000359.1:0-17497 GCA_916700815.1 Helicolenus hilgendorfi | reverse complement strand
GGAATGAGAACTTCTCTTTTTCGGTGGGGTGGTGGAGTGATGCGGAGAGCTGCAGGGAGTTAGGGGAGTCAGAGCAGACGTACAGATCTTTTCACGGGCATGCACCGATGGGCTTGTTTTTGCAACACTAAAGCGCTTTTGTTAGTCTCCCCTTCTCCCTCGACATGGAGCGCTTTGCATCCTAATGCGCTGCGAGCAGAGATGCCTGCCAGGCGCTGGCTTGGCAGTACAGAGAGGCTGGAGTACAGAGAGAGAGAGACAGAGGAAGAGAGGGAGAAAGCTGCTTTGAGAGGCAGCAGGGAGGATGGTGTTAATCACTTCAGTCTGTATGAAAAGGCCACAGAACTCCTTAGCAATTCCTTACATGGGTTTCTCTCCACACACACTCTGTGCCGACTTCCAAAACAATAAGGAACTCAGATTAATCTTGACATCTGATTTATCCCTAAAACACTGTAGGATTTACGTGTGCGAATCCCTTTTTGTTGATCTTTAATTCTAAAAACGTGTTTGATTGTGTAGCGCTGGAACACCTCATACCCGTGTAGTTTGAAACACGTTCTCGTCCCGACTCATCATATACCGCTGCTTTGTTACACCCACTGGCATCACCTTATTTTTGTTATATCATCACTTTAGGATTAGGCAGCAAAACCACTATAGTTAGGTTTAGGAAGGAAATACAACTTAAAACTATGTTTGTACAGTGAAAATGAGAATGTTGTGAACATGGGACACAAACAGCTGTCTCCTGGGTGAAAGCTTTGTGTTGTTGGAACCAGTCAGGGTCATGTCTAAAAGGGAGCCTGCAAACTGTGAAATCTGATCTGAGATCTGCAAAAACTTGGAAAAATTCCTGCGAGCCTCGTTGCCTGACGACGTATCCTAACCTTAACTATTGAAGGTCAATACCTAACCTTAACAATCTTGCAAGAGTTTCCCAAGTTTGCTGGCTCCCTTCTAGCCACTACCCTTATGCAGCTCCCCTCCCACCCACCCGGTATGTCTCTTTCGCTCTCTAAACTACGTCACCACACTCCCGGCGCACTTTCTCTGTGTTCACTGTTGCCACAAATTTATGCGGGTTTACATTATAGTTAATACCGTTTCATTCCGGCGCTAAAGGGTGCCTTGTGTGGCGGTACCGAACGCCGACGGCCCTGACAAAGCCTCGGTATTTAACGCCCTGAAAATGAGAACTGTCATTTGATAATCTCAGTAGATAGAGAGACAGATTAAAGCCTGGGTACATTTCAGGATCTGTACTCAAGGAAGCCCAAAACTTTGCTATCTTTGTGGGAATGCAGTGCATTCATTATTGGTAAATACCACATTAAATTATTATATCTAATTTGTTTTCTCCCTGCCTCGGGGCGATCTGAGGCGGCGTCTCTCTTCCTCTACTTCTTGAGACCGCAGAGCCAGGAGGTGCCAGGAATTCTTCCCATTTTAATCATTTAGATGAAGCAATCAGCAGCTCAATTGGTGTGACGGTGACTTTGGACTGCTCTCCGCATTCGGCTCCGTAAAACCTGCGAGATTTGAGACTCTATACGAGTAGTCGTAAAAAACTCATATGTGTCGTAACTCTTGAAGACACAGTAGCTTTCACTGCTTATTTTCATGGACGTCTTAGTGTCCCAGTGAATTTGATGTAGTACGAGAAATGTAAATGTGAAACTGTATGGTTAGTTGACCTGAAGAGTTCCAGCGGGTACATTTGGGGACACGGGCCAGCTGCATGCAAATCTGCACAATTACTCAACTTGGGCACAGCACAGGCCTTTTTCACGGAGGATATTTTGACACGTCACAGTAGGAAAGGCACAGGTATAATTATTAAAATGAACGATGGCTTTATTCCATTTAGCTGCTTTGATTTCAGGGTCCTGCTATTGTGCATGCTGGCTCACTGTCACACTGTCACGGCTTACTGGGACAGAGCCATTGTCAGTGTTATTAGTAACATCTGTTCTTTTCCTACTAGTCAAAATATCTTCTGTGAAAAGGACCTGTGAGAATTTTTTATGATAATGTTTAACTCACAATCGAGGTTGGGTAAAGATCACGGTTCTTAGTTAAATATTGAAAGTCACACTTACTCAAAGCACGAGGCAGGTCACACTGACTTTTTCAATATTTAAGCGAGACCATGACTTTTACTTAACCTTAACCGAGTGTATTAATAGCCTAAAGACGGTGGTGGGAGATTCATTCACATCCTTTAAATAAGTAAAGTAAGTCATGCATTCAAAAGAATATAAGCAAAATCTAAAGTATCAAAAGTAAAAGTGCTCATTGTGCAGTAAAATGTTCCCGGTCAGCGTTTTACTATTATATATTATGATGTTTTTGGATTAATATTACTACTGCATTAACATGTTGCATTTTACTGCTGCAATCATTTAAGGTTCAGCTAAATTTAACAACCTTATATACTGTTGGGTAGTTATACATCAATGCATCATATTCTTTTAGATCCTATAGCATCACTGTCCTGTGAGAACTACGTATCTCTAAAAAGTCAACTTTTAATGAGCTCAGAAAAACAGCCCTGTTTTCAGCTTTGTGACGATACATTTCCCAGCTAATCTAAAGTCTATTTAGCTTAAAGGGGACATATTATGAAAAACTTTTTCAGTGCGTGTGCACATACATTTGGGTATCTGGAGTGCCTACCAACCCACAAACAATTTGTGAAATAAGACAACCCAGTCAGCTTTTTGTGGGCTGCTTAGATAAAAAAATAAATAAACGTGATTCAACAAGCTGTTCAGATTTAGCTCCCCTTCCTATGTCACACGCACGCTCATTAGAATATATCGCCCTCAGCTTGAGAACTACCTTTACAAAGGTGCACTATATTTTTCAGAGCAGACCGGGCTTTTTCGGGAGAAGGGGCTGAAAGATACAGGCGCTAAAACAGAATGTTTTAGACAGAGGGTGAATACAGGTATATTCAGACAGACCGTATGAGAAAAATAATGTGTTTTTTGAAGATTAAAGCATATACGCATGTTCTAGTAGAAACACAAAATACAAGTATGGACCTGGAAATGAGCATGATATGTCCCCTTTAAGAAGTAAGAGAATTGTCAATCCATACAGGAACATTTAATCCTTAATTTCCTCAAATTCAGAATCACTGAATTTCGAGATACATGGTTTTCACTGTTGAGAAAGGGTATGAAAAATGGTAATCTGAAAAGTAAAGCTGTCAGACAAATGTGGAGCAGTAAAACGTAAAATATTTGCTTCTGAAATGTAAAAAATATAAAATGGAAATACTCAAGTAAAGTATAAGTATCTCAAATTTGTACTTAACTACAGTACTTGAGTAAATGTACTGAGTTACATTCCACCTCTGCCTAAAGATAGGCAAATAGGGTTGGGCAGTAGCTCCCAATATTTCACGAGCTTTTGCTTCAGACGTCTAAGAGATTTTGTTCTATGTCCCGCAGTGTTTATGAGTGAAAATAAGGCGTGGAAGGTTATGAACATCGATGAGACACTGACAAAAGGAGGTGTTGGTTAACCTCGTACCCCCATCCTTTGCCTCAGCGTAAATGAGCCCAATAGAAATAGAAAATCATTCTATTTCTACGGATGAGTCATGCTCTATTCGGACCTGATAAAGGCCCTTTGATCTGGGTTTAGAGGAGACATTGAGAACGCTTGCCAAGTCTTAACTCTCATTGATCTGCCTCTGGACAGCTGGCACAGGTTACAGGACAAACTCAGTAGAGGTTGATGAGGGAAGAGGGTGACTGGTTCTGGCTGCCAAGTGTGATTGTTTATAGCCAGATAGACTTGGAGCCACAAGGACACAGTTTCAGCTACCTGTCACCGTCCGAAGGACACAGTGTCGTCCCGTCCGAGCTTGTGATCGATTCATGGCCAGTAAACTTTAGTGAAGTCAGGAAATGTTTGTCCTGTGTCGAAACTGTCTCAGCACATCATACTTTCCCTGACTGCAGCTTAAGCAGTGAATGCTTATTAGGGCTCATTACAGTCTATTTGGCTCAAATATGATTATACCTCTTGCCTAGAGGTAAGAAATGCTTCCACACAAACTCACCTGCCACATCTAATTCACAGAAAAACTGCAGGTTGTCCATAGAATATGTCAGTCTGAATATGTTACTGCAGCTCTATGGCACTGCTACTGTATGATATGTCTGTTAAAATGACAGATAAGTAGAGGGTTTAATCCTATCACAGTGAGGAAACGCTGGTCATTTCCACACTCCTTCTCATTATCATTTTCTTAATGAGAATTATATAATTACATGTATCTCCTGATACATTTACAGTATATAATTCATGATAAAGATTAGAGCTGAATCAGTCAGACTCAATGACCGTGGTGCTTAGAGATAAGCACTCCCACTGGCTGACTATTCTGCTCTCTGTTGCTGTTTTCAGGGTGAAACACCGAGAAGCAGACAAGCTAAAAAGCCACATCATAATAACGGAAAGATTTGAGAAAAGGCTGGCAGCCATGAGAATTGATTTGGTGATTTCCTGGTCAAAAAGACATCAAGGTTGTAACCAGAATACATTTAGCTGGAACGTTTTTTTAGATTTAGCTGATTTGTAGTTGCGATTTGCCTTAGGCATAAATAGAAATATAGTCATTGATCCTGTTGAAATATGTTCACTAATTCACCACATTTAGCCAAGTTACAAGACTTATTTTAACCTCCAAATCAGCCAATTCAATAATTAATGGGAGTCAATTAAACCTCAATAACATTTCAGCGCCTAGCAATTGGGGCAGCCCTTGAGCAATTCTGATTGGTTTTGAAATTTAAACAACCTAAAATCTTTTTCTTTAACTATCTCCGAATCAGCCAGACCTTTTCACCTGTGTGCTGGAACAATGCTGATGCAGTGTGGGGATACTATTTCTGAACCTCCTACGCAGCAGTTTTTTGTCTGCAGATGCAACAGCCCCTTCAAACACGACACTGTCTAATGAGTAACTCAGCAGATGTAGAGTAATCCATGTATAGTATGCTTCTTCGTCTCTGGAGCTAGACAGTCACATCAAATTTGGTGAAATGAGCACAATCTCTAAAACACACGTATTGTGTTTATGGGTTCCTCCACCATGAGAGGATGATGTGAAGCTAGACACTTTCTTTTTCTTTCTTTTTTTAAAAGTTAACTGTTGTCAGTTAAGTAACTTTTTCTGCTTTTAATGTGTCCAATACTTTGGTTTATGGCCCGTCGGTGTGAACACACAAACACATCCTACATGCTTAAAAGAACTGTGTAATATTTTGGGGGATCTATTAGCAGAAATGGAATATAATATTCACAACTATGTTTTTATTAGTGTGTAATAACCTGAAACTAAGAATTGTTGTGTTTTTGTTAGCTTAGAATGAGCCCTTCATATCTACATATCACAGAGTCTGCCATGTGGCTCCGTCATGTTTCTACAGTAGCCCAGAAGGACAAACCAAACACCGGCTCCAGAGAGAGCCTTTCATGTGTTTTTACGTTACCCGAAGGCCACCGTAGTTCTCCCACACGCTTGTGAAACCGCGGTAACGTGAGCCTGCAGACTGCGAAACCGTGGTACCCAGCTTCCGTCTGACTTCCGTTGCTCCTAAAGTGGTGTTATTATGGTATGGATGGCCTCTGAGTGAGGCTCACATTGGTTCCACGGTTTTGCACTCGGCGGCTCACATTACCGCAGTCTTGGAAATGGAAGAGTGAGGGCTATACTCAGTTGGTTGCAATCTGCAACCACACCACTAGATGCCGCCAAATCCTACACACAGCACCTTTAACATCAGCATTTTAACATTGTCATTACGACACACCGCTGTGCTGCTAGCATGGCTGTAGATTCAGTCTTATTAAACGGGAAAAAAACATTTCACTAAAAATGAACACGGTAACAAACCTTGGGAAGTGTGTTAAGTGATTCCAATAGGCCCTCTTCACAACAGCCATTTTGACACGTCATTGCAGGGTAAACAGAGGTGTAATTAATAACATTAATTATGGCCGTATTCCATTTAGGTGTGCCAGGGCCTGGTATTGTGCATGCTGGCTCACTGGAATGGCTGTGACGCACTAAATATAATGGGACCATGATTCATTTGATCAATTAACACCTGTATTTATCTGCAATGACACGTCAGAAATGGCTGCTGTGAAAGCGGCCTCTTGGTCTGGGGTTAAACAGACACCACAATCATCGCACTAAACTATGAACTGTTGCTACTCACGTCTGTGTCTTATAATCGTCCCTTTGTGAGAAAAACACATTGACATTTCGAAAGGGTCGTGCTCGTTTCACATAATGATTTGAAACAAACCGCTTGCAGCAGGTAACTAAAAGACAAATGTGTGACTGTCTTCCGCTGATTGCATGTCTAACCGGAGCACATAAGTGGATGTCTTCCTTTCACAGCCCCCCTGTCCCTTGGCCAAAAAATGAGCGCTAAACAGCAGTCTTCATTGTCCTCTCCCCACAGCCCTCAGCTCCCATAGAGATTTAACTGGCTGCCAGAGCCTGACCAGGCACCCTTGGGGAGCCTAGAAACGGCAGGCCTACCCTGAAATGCCAAGGGTGTCACTGTGTCCTGTCAGCCTGGATTAGCTCTCTTTTAGCAGCTTCTGCAGCCTTGTTAGTGTGGGTGTTTGTGTGTGTGTATGTATGTGTGTTGAAATAAAAGAGAGAAAGCAAGAAGGAAATGAGAGAAAGTGTGAAAGAAGATGTGGTGGCGAAATAGCCATTTAGCATCCGCCTCAAACAAAGTTCCTCTCATCACATTTATAGGTCAACCGTTGCTTGAAAGAAAAAGAAATATATATTTCAGGATGTTTATTTCGCAGGAACAATTTCTCTATTTTTGGCGTTTTGGCGGCGCTCAACATAATGAGAAGACTGAATAGCGAGTAATCATGAGAGTACATCTTATTGTTTATCAGGTTTGAGTTAAGGAAAACTTTCTTTGCCAGCTCTGAAGCTTACATTTGAGTCGTGCAAAATGACGACAAAATAGGGAATGCAACATTGTGTTGTGGCTGCATTTAATATTACCCACAGGTCCTCTTTGGCTGTTGAGCATTCCAGCCAGGATCACAATGCTGGCAAACAGTTACTGTACTTTAAAGTCATAAAGCTCCATCTGTCCCTCAGGATTGGTGCTGGCAAAGGGAAATCTCCCACTTCGCCTTGTAAATAGCCAATGAACCATTGGAATCCTATAATTCTAATTTAGGGATTGGCTGTGTGTGACAAGGGCGTCGGGGCACTGGGAGATAAAAGGCTCTCCGAGGACCCATTAGTCCCTCCTACCATGCCTTTAATCAATGGGCTAATGTTTACTCTGCTTAGTGTGTCATTTATAATTAAAACTAGTACTGCTCATTAGTGTCCATGGGGCCCAAGGTAATAATTTTAATTCATAAAACATCAATTACATCCTCATCCTCTAAAGGCGCGGCCATCAAATGGCGATACCGCAGATAAACTCGCCGCCATCGGTTTAATGAAAATTTAATGACTTGTGAGGAGTGTGTGAGTTGAATTGCAGAGGAGACGAGTGTTTACCGTTTTTACAGATGGGGCAGCATTGCTCCGGCTCGTACACAGGGTTGACACACTCTGGGACGGCGCAGTCGGACACCACACAGTGCACCTCATTATTTGGTTCGCAGCGGCACCATTCACAGGGTGACGGCTGTGGGCAGAAAAATCTGGGTTAGATGATTCAGTAGGTTTCACCTTTAACAGTGTGTGTGCTCTCCATGATGACTGGTCAGTTGAATAAACAGCCTGCTACTGTGCTGATATTTCCCAATTAAAAACCCTCCTATTACATGCCTTCCACACTGTCCTCATAAACAAAGAAACAAGTTAATAAATTATTCACAAGGCCAGTTTCATTAGGCTTCTTAGCAAACACAGCCTGTAGCTGACTTTGAATAAAAACCACCAGAAAAATAAGGGAGTCTATAAAGTAGCGTTGATGATATTTAGTATTTTGCTGCATTCTGCTGCAGCCTGCCTCGGGAAACAGTTGAGAGGCTTATCTTCCCACCTCTGCAACATGTAAATCAGTGCTGTGCAGCTCTCTGTGCCGCTGCTGCTGCCTCTTACTCGACTCTATCTTTACAAAGTCTCTTGACCGGAAAATGAACTGTAATGCAATTACATGGAGTGGAAAAAATACAAACTGTTTCCAAATCACAAAAGGTCAACGGTTCATCATATTAGATTTTTCTTTCTGCTCATCACAGTGAACAGTCTTTTGAAGGCATGTCTGCTCTGGGTCTGCTTTATCAGCGACTCTAGCTTTAAAGGGTACTAATGTTTCAGATTTGATAACCCTTTTGCAGTTTACATTTGATAAAATATATATTTTTTGTGCAGAGCAGCAAACTGAAACCAAAGAAAATGGTTCAGATGAGTCATAATAAACTGGGTGAGCTGTCCATTCACAAATCCAGGTTCAGCTATCCAGGTCCACAAATTTCAGTCAATATTTGAATGCATGTCAATTAATATTCGTTTTTGTACAGATTAAGCAAACAAGATACAACCAGCCACGTAGCTGTGGGTGGGCCTATAGGCCTGGGTCCACAGGGGGCACCTTATTATGACTTGAGGCCCCGGGGCTCCAGACATTTTGGAGGCCCTTCTGGCCCTTCACAATATACCACAGCAACTTTAATTCAGAATTATCAGACAATTATTAAGAGAGCCCTCCTAATCAGGAAACAGAATATGAAAGTCATCATGATAAGACAATACGTCCACACAAAGCTAGGTTACTGAGCCAAGTCCTGTGTGCACAGTGGCAACACAAGCTGTAGATATGAAGGGCTCATTCTAAGCTAACGAAAACACAACGATTCTTAGTTTCAGGTGATTATACACTAATGAAAAACATAGTTATGAATATTGTATTATATTTCATTTCTGATAATAGATCCCTCAAAATATCACACACTGTTTACTTTAATTATTCTGGTAACGTTTGTCATGTAAAATCATACTCTGTGAATCAATAAAGCAGATTCAGAAGACTTTTGAATACAGTTTCATTAATGATATTTATTCTAGGCTATAGCCTAGACCCTGGTTTACAGCTCCAGACCTCCAGACCCCCTACCCTACCTGCCCATTTTAAACTCCTCTCTGATCGAACACACCTGAACCAGCTGATGCTCAGCCCTGATCCAACAGTAAAGGCATGCTGAGATGCATCATCTGGTGCGTTCAAAACATAACGTTAAGTACTGTTGTTATGTCATTGATTTATTTTCCACTGCTTTGGGAAACACAAATAAATTAACATTTAAGCCTATAACATAAGTTGCTCTTGTACTTATTCGCTAACTACTTGCAGTTTATTTGGCACTTGGATAGTGTGATGAATATCATTTTCACACCCCTCCCCGTGCCGAGCGTGATAGGTCAGATTTTTTGTAAGTGGCAGTGAACATCACAAATGCTCCTCCTCTCTCAATCAGTACAGCTGGTGTGTCTGATTACATGTGGTGATGGCAGCTGTTGAAAACACCAACAGAAAGCTTTGAATTTGACTTTATCAATTTTAAATAAACACTCTTCGTTTATTATCTGCGTCAACCAGTTACATAAAAGTTACTATACGAGCACACGGATGCATTCGGCTGAAAGTCACCAGGTAACACGGTCACTCGTTAAACCGACACACCTGAGCATTGAGGAACAGAGGCCTGAGGAGCAGGAGGAAGAAGTTCAGCCATCGTTCTCAACCAAGACATCTACTGTTGCACCAGTTCCTCCTCAACAAGTGCCAAGTAATAAACCCGTCGTCACCCTACCCATAACAAGCTGTAGGCCTGCTGGTGAAAGACTGTTTTCAGTCAGTCGGATAAAAACTGGCATCAACGCATCATAACAGACTGATAGGCTAATCATCGAAGGTAAGATCATTTACTATTATTATTATATGTACATTTGGATTTTATGCTCATGATGCTGCCATCTGTGTTTCAATATGTGGCTGCCGTGCCCATGCTATGTTAAAGTGTATTTTTTTTAACATTAATTCAGGTGCTCTATATTCATAATGTTTGATTCATGATGCTGTTGCTCTGTCAGCTGTGTGTTTGTGTGAACATGTGGCCACCGTGCCAGGCTATGTCATGCTGTTAATGTTGTATCTTGTTGGATCAGAATCAGATTGATTGTCCAGGTATGAGTATAGGCCTACACACATACTACCAGGAATTTGACTCTGGTTGTTTTGCTCTCATTGTACATACATAAATAGAAATGCAGCTAAAAACAAGGTCAACAAAGCTGAACAAGGAACAACATACACTGTGTCAGGCTGTTTCTGTAAATTGTAATAATAATACAGTATTGTGCAATGGTGCAGAGTGCAAATATACTGGAATAAATATTGATTGAATGGAGGTAACAGGTTACTTTATATGCACAGAGTAGGTGGATATGTACAGTGTGCATGTATACATGTCAGGTGCCTGTAACATGATGATGATGATGTCTAAGGCTTGTATGATTAAACTGTGGTGCATTCAGGCTAGTAGCTAGTTGTAAGGCCTATATTGGTTAACATGTGTTTCAGAATCAAGTAGGCTAAACGTTTGGTCTTGGATGGACCTGATTTTCTCTGTGCCCACCCACACTGTGGTTTCTGCCTATATGCCACTGAGCTTTAGAGGTGCTGATTTTGTTACCTTGTGTCAGAGCCAGGTCAGCTGTTTCCCCCTTGTTTTCCAGTCTTTATGCTAAGCTAAACTAGCCAGTTGCTGTCTTCAACTACATAGTTAGTGCCAAGAGAGAGGTATCAAACTTCTCATCTATCTCTTGGCATGAAAGCGACTGTCTATTTCCCCAAATTGTATTCTTTTTATTATTCTTCTAAATGCTGGATGTTGTACTGTGGAAGTAATGATTTTTGTCATTATGCCATCAACTATCCCAAAACTGCATTAGTTCCAGACAGTTTGCTATATTTCCATCTACAATTGAATTGTAGCAACAACAACAACATTTCCACTGTTCAGTTTTGTGTATAGAGAAAAGTGAAAGGGCTGTGGTAATACCGAGTGCTTCAATGTGACTTTATCAGCCAATTTTGCCAGGATGCATTAAGGGGCACAAAGTGGGAAGTGGCCAGCCTTGTATTTTTATTAGTATTTATAGCAGTCTGGATGCACTGCAGCCACGAGTGGAATATGAGCAACATTAAAAGATGGAGAGGAGGGGCAGTAGAAAGGAAAGCACAACCCATTCTCTGATTGTGACCATAATTCCTCAATTTATATCTTTCTACTGTTTATGTAGAATTAGATCTAGGAGCAGAGACAATTCAGATGTTAACCTAAGACTGTTTCATCTCCCATCATTCCTTCCTTGTAGTGTAGAAAATGTATCTCAGCTGTAACAGATATACTTCCTGATATGTCAAGACAACTGTCCGGTGGGATTAAAAGTTAGGATGTGAAGCTATCTTTCAGATATGATGTTTATAAAGGGGTCAGAAAAAGTCAGACTCCTTCCAAGGAAACAGTGACTTGCATTTATGTTCAGAAATGTCTGTAACTTGTTAGTGACCTAAAACCCACTATTCTCTGCTTTAAAACATTCACACTCTTAATGATGATAGATTTCATCTGCTCATTCGTTGTACCTGTTGCATATTTAAGATCAGCCGCTCCCTGGTGTAAAACATGCCATTCCTTTTCTAGTGTATAGCTGCATGAAAATAATACAAGCTCTTAAGAAACACACATATAGATGGAACCTGAACATCTATAACTCTCTCCTCATTAGAAATTCCTGTCAGAAATCCCTCTCATATCTCACCCACACAAGGAGTTGACACCAGCGCGCTCATGTAAATAAACCGCGGCAAAAATATTTATCTTTCTCCGAGTTAAACATCCTTACAGTTATCTTCCCCCTCTGTCAGTTGGAGCGCTCACACAGAAATGTAGCAATTACACAGCAAGATGTTGTCTCATACATATGGAAGACGGACTACATTTTGCCAACCTGACAGACTTAATCTGTGGGGGCTGGCAAGGTGGGACTCGGGGTCAGTGTTCAGCAGTGGAGCATATGCTGTGTCTGACACGTACAATCTCGATTCAAGATGTCATGGCTGCGTTTCAGGTTTCTGATTCTGTGTGTGTGTGTCTCTATATATTTTATATTTAGCTTCGTCTTGGCACTAGTGTTTGAACGTATAAAGCTCACTTAGCTCCATGAGCTTTCTGGGTTGAGTGAAGATGAGGTACCTTAACCTTGGGCAACATATAAAAACAATTACGCCGTACTTTAAATTGACACTGCCAGCAGCAGAAAACCAGGTTCAGTCAAGATTATGTTGGGTAATAATAAACATGTCTCGCCAGGGAATTGAAGCAACAGCAGTTTGCAATAATGAGCTTCACAATGTGAGTTTAAATGGAGCTTCAATCCCATTTAGGGTGTTTACATGCGCGCTGATATGCCTTTTATGATTTTGTAGAATCCTCGTTGTGTTTTTCGATGTGAACATCCTGGTTTCAGAAGCCTGGATTGAATTGTGTAGTTATTAGTCAATGAAACACGGACATGGGATGGATCCTAAGATCTTCCCAAGGTTTGACCATAAGGGGGAGACCAGGCGGCAACCTCCGGGGTCTGAAAAGTGAAGCCAATGCTGAAGTGCCTTAAACTTCCATTCTTTCTAATAGCCAGCAGGGGGCGACTCCTTTGGTTGCAAAAAGAAGTGAGATTGTATAGAAGAAAATGAGCCTACTTCTCACTGGATTTATTATCTCAGTAAACATTGTAAACATTAGTTTATGGTCTCAAACGCTGGTTTCAAGTCTTTTTCAATACAGCATGATGTTAATTTAGTAAATCATGATCCCATTTAGAGTCAAATAGACCATAAAGCAGGGGATGCTTTAGGGCGTGGCTACCTTGTGATTGACAGGTCTCTACCATGGGGTTTTCCGGTCTGGGAGTTGTCCGTGTTTTTGTCTTACAACTTTAACCCTTTCAAAGTATGTTTTCAGTTCATGAAAGCTAATTATAACCTTTTTGTTTGCCTAAAAATGTCTTATTCAGCGTTCGTTGCACTTAGCTCCAACCTCTCATGTCACTTTTGGTTGCAAAAAAACAAGATGGTGACGGTCTAAATGCCGAACTCAAGGCAAAGAGTATAGAAGCAAAGAGGCGAAACTCTGGTGCTTTTTTGACAACAGCCACCATTTCAAACTGAAAGCACTTATTATATTTATAATATTTTATTGTTCAACACAGGCCATTTCGGTAGATAATGACAATAGAACAGAACAATTTTGGTTTACTTTTGTATGACACTTTTAGGTGTTTTACTGGCATCCAGTAGTCGTTGTCAGTCCAAAATGGCGGAAGCTTAGCTCTGCTGATGTTGCAATGGAATGAACAACTAATTTTCACTTCTTGGCAATATACGTCTTTGTTCAAGGCTCAAAAACTGCAGTCCGCAAACCAATAGGTGACGTCACCGTGACCTGCTTTACACCTACAGACCTTTGATTGACGTGCTGTACCACTGTTACTTTATTTCCATCGCAAAAAGGAAGTGCTGTAGGAACTATGTGGTGTTTGATGGTCACATCTGGTTCATGTATGTGAAACACTTTCTGAAGAGAAAGTGAATGCCTGACAAGTAAGTCTGGAACTCCTAACGTAGAGGATAAACTGTATTGTTGCTCTCGTCCTTTATTACTGCTGATAAGATGGAGAAACTAAACAAAGAATACAGCAGAGTCCTTGCAGCCAGAAACAAAAATGGGCTCATTCTTAAAAGCTGAGTGAGCTCAGTGGGTACAGAAATGAGAACGACTGGATGTGGAGGAGCCAGACACACCTATATTGACGCAGGCATAGAGAAACCTGGATATTGTTCAATAATATATAAGAGGATAAGAATAACCAGGGTTCTCATGTGAATTTCATATCCCGAATATAGTCAATGCCAGTAAAACCAGGATACTAATGTCCATGGAAACTTGACCTTCATAACAAAAGCAGCTATGAACAGGATCAACACAAAAAATCATGCATCTAAGAGTTATTACTTCTTTTGATAATAAAAGCCACAGGCTAACAACATTCCTCTCCTTACCAGAGATTTACTTAGCGGTGGAAGAGGGATTACATGTTAGTTTAAAGTATCTAATTATGGGTAAAAGCACAGCCAATCTTGAATTCACTCTAGGAGCGGGACAATTAGTTAAGTGGATGGTAAGGATCCAGCTTACACCAATTTTGATTAATATTTGATCTGCTGCCAAACATACAGCAAGGAAATGACTGTAAAACATTTAACAATGGGAACAATTAGACACAGTTTCACTGGAGTCTGCATCTGGCACAGATACAGTTTCCCTTTTCCCCCATAAGGCTTATTACTATCTTCAGAGGATAGAGAAAAAGACGATTAGACATCATGTAGTAGTCCTTAAAGTACACAGTTAGTGATTCATGACTAAATCTGCTGAAGCTTTCATTTGTTTTTCCTTTCAAATGTATCGTCTGGACGAGTGGCTGCTGGTAAATTGTAGGGATACATTAGAATTAAACTCTACATAAGAATTAACATGTATTTTTCATGTGATTTGAGGCAATGCAATCAATATTTTTCAAAATGAATGTGAGCCAGAAACAAATAAGACTTAGACTTATTGCTTATGGTTCACGTACATTTTTATTACTGAATGCAATGTTGAGCGTTTTCTCATCCAAAGGGGTTTCTTGATCTCACAGTTACCAGGTGGTTGAGTTTGAGTGAGAAAACTGTTCATTTATTCTGAAAGGTGTGGTCATTCAATGCATTTTGTGCACAAAATGTGAATGCATTCTGTTTTCTAATTCAAACTCAACCACCACCAAAACTCTGTGTATTTGCACTCCATTTTGAACATGTTCACACACTATTGTAAAGACTATTAAATTTCCGTGCAAAGCCTACACAAAATAACTATTTAAGCATGATTAATCGCATGATTGTCCATAGATAATTGAGATTAATCCCACATTTCTTTTATCTGTTCAAAATGTACCTTAAAGGGAGATTTGTCAAGTATGTAATACTCTTATCAACATAAGAGTGGACAAATATGCTGCTTTATGCAAATGTATGTATATATTTATTATTATTGCAAATCAGTTAACACAAAACAATGACAAATATTGTCCAGAAACCCTCACAGGTACTGCATTTAGCATAAAAACATGCTAAAATTATAATATGGCACACTCAAGCCCAACAGGCAACAACAGCTGTCAGTATGTCAGTGTGCTGACTTGACTATGACTTGCCCCAAGCTGCATGTGATTATCATAAAGTGGGCATGTCTGTAAAGGGGAGACTCGTGGGTACCTATAGAACCCATTTTCATTCACATATCTTGAGGTCAGAGGTCAAGGGACCCCTTTGAAAATGGCCATGCCAGTTCTTCCTCGTCAAAATTTATTGTAATTATGTAGCGTAATTTACCCTCTTTCTTGACAAGCTAGACATGGTTGGTACCAATTGATTCCTTACGTTTTCTAGTTTTATATGATGCCAGTATCTTCACTTTAGATTTAAAACTGAGCCCGCTACAACCTAAAAAGGCGCAAGTTGCATTAATGCGTTACAGAAGTTAGTGGCGTTACAACAAATTTGCGTTTTCACAGCCCTAAAAATAACACACAATTACTTTTTACTCAAGTAAAGGTAGCATACCACAATGAACAGATGCTGTGAACGCCCTGCAAAATCTTACTTAAGTAAAAATACACAAGTATTAGTAGCAAATTGTGCTGCATTAAAAGTAAAAATATCACCATGTGAAATGGCTCCATTCAAAGCGTTAGATTTATTCTATTATTGTAATGTATTCATTACCGTCTGTGAAACATGTGAATGTCAAGGTATAGCTAATAATGTTGGGTAGTTTTGTCCATAACAATGCATATTTTGTTAATGGATTACATGTTTGGCGTATGAAATCTTCATCTGGAATGTAACCAGTAACTATAGCTGTCAGATAAATGTAGATATTTCAATATTTCCCTCCGAAATGTGGTGGAGCAAATTGTTGAGCAAATTTTTTTTTAACAAGTATGTTAAAAATGTCATTTGAAAAAGAAAACTATGCAACCTATGAAACATTGTAGATTTCTTCAATGTATTCAGCTGCGCCCGGTGCTTTCAGTCCTTTTGTGTGAGGTCTACCGTGAAGAGGATCAGTCATGCCTTAGCCCAGACTCACAAAAGAAAATGGAGCACCGGCACTGAACTTAGACGTGCTGCCAGATGTTGTGGTGAAGAAAAGTCTCCTGTTGGCCCCGTCGTTTTGGCTGGGCATTAGAGTGAATCAGCTGTCATGCTTTTCATTCCCACTCGGAGACAAATGGAGACGGGGCAGGGATGCAATGAATAGTCAAATAACCTTCAGTGGGGCGAATGGTAATGTAAAATACTTTGAGGCTGGACAACAGGGTCAAAGGATTCTCACCCATGCGGTTAATAGGAGCGATGGGAATGGTTTGACAGTCAAACTGCATGCTACTGTTGTCCAAGTCAAAAGAAATATTTCACCGGTGGTCAGGGAATACAGAGAGAGAGAGAGGAGGACTTGTGGATGCTGAAAAACATCCTTGATACAGGGGTAATTTAAGTGCAAGGAAGTTCAAACCAGGAAAAACTTGTTTGAAAATTCTTTGTGGCCTAATTGTTTTCACGTCATAATTTCTTGTAATTAGGGCCCTTGTTGCCTCTGGCAAATTGGATAGGAAAACCTATTTGAGCAATCATTTTTACAGCTTTTATAGCTGTTTTGTCTCATAGGTGTCAGCGCTGAAAAGCAGAGTCACTAATTACTGTTGTGTGTGTGTGATGTGTAGGCAGCTCCGGTGTGTATGTGTGTGCGTGCTGTTTTAAATCCACTGTTGTGATTGTCTGCACATGTGCTTTGACAGCACGTTTCTATAATTACGGTACATCAAGTTCTGCAAAGACTTTTGTTGTATTGAGAGAACAATTTGAAAGTCAGGAGAAAAAGACAAATCACAAAATGAAAAATTAAATTGCCTTAATATTTAAGCCCTAGTCTGTAGGAGAACTGCGCTGCACTGGACAGATTAGTACCTGTCTCATGGGGAATTAAGGGAAGGTGAGAAGAAAGGAAGTATTAAGGCTGCAGATTTTAGCAGAAATATTACCTGCACATTAATCAATTAACACTACTTTCCCCTAAATGGGACATTTATCAAGATAGTCTGATGGTTGACATCTAATGTGTGTATTTTTATCACTGAAAATGTTAGAGCCCTCCCCCCTTTTCAACTCTGCATCCCTTCCCTGGAGGGATCGCAGGAAGCACGGACGGGATTGTTCACATTTGAGTTCACATCCCAGCCCTAGCCTGACGATCTGGGATCTGAACTCACCCTATATCTCCCGGTTCTTGATTGCAGCTGCGC
>CAKALG010000358.1:0-13751 GCA_916700815.1 Helicolenus hilgendorfi | reverse complement strand
GAACGGCATGCTGCTGTACACCAGCGCATACAGCAACACCCCCAGTGCCCAGCAGTCCACCTATAGCCCACACAAACACACTCAATGATGAAGATAAGTCATGCACAAAAAAACAGGCTTCAATTTAATACAATGAGTTGGTGCATTATTTGATATAATTTTAAAATTACAGTGGTAGAATCTGAAAATGTGCCTCACGTTCTGATTTTCTACACTTTTATAAAATCTAATATTAATTTTGATGATTTTGAAAAATACATTTTGCCTGACCCATTTACTGTGGTTGCAAATCATTAATAAATGGTAAATTGATAGTTAATTAAACTTAAGTTAATAGTTATTTTACTGTTAACAAACAAACCAATTATTTGTAGTGCTATAATCTAATATTATTTGGATGGCTATTATAAAGTTGCAACTGGTGATTATATTACACTGTTAAATGGTTAAAAATATGTTGTAAAAACATCTCTAAAAAATATTCAGATAGATAGTTAATACTTTGTCAATGGTGAATAATTGGTTTCTGGTCCATCATAATCATTAACAAAAACTTAATATAGCATATACAATTTTATATCGTGTGCAACAATAAATTGTTAATAAATAAGTTACTAATGTAATCAGAATATAATGTTATCATCTCTTATCAGCCATGATACAATATATAATTGATAAACTAATTTCATATTACACAAACTAATGATAAAATAACAAATTATAGCATTACTAATATTTAGTAAGCATTATTAATTATCATTTCATTGGTTGTTAATCAAATAACAATTAAACATTTATAGATGATGGTTATTATAAAGTGTTACCAGCTGCACTAATAAATAGTTGTTTATTTAAAAATTGATCAAATAATGTGTAACATGAAAGGTGTCGCTCGTAGTGGCAAACCCACAGAGAATTATCACTCGACTTTGTAGAGCGCTTTACTGTCTTTCAGCTCATTGTTTTCATTTCAAGGCCCACAACCTTTATGTCTTTGTTGTTTTTTTTGCATTGTTCAATTTTCTCCTGAGGAAACCATCAAGTGTTTTGACCAGTGGGCAACTCCGGGTCTGAAAAGTGAAACCAATGCTGAAGTGCCTTAAACTTGCATTCTTTCTAATAGCCAGCAGGGGGCGACTCCTCTGGTTGCAAAAATAAGTCTGATTGTATAGAAGTCTATGAGAAAATAACCCTACTTCTCACTTGATTTATTACCTCAGTAAACATCGTAAACATGAGTTTATGGTCTCAATCGCTAGTTTCAAGTCTTCTTCTATACAGAATGATGTTCATTTAGTAAATTATGGTCCCATTTAGAGTCAAATAGACCATAAAGCAGGGTATGCTTTGTTTAGGCCGTGGCTACCTTGTGATTGACAGGTTGCTACCACGGCGTTGTCCGGTCTGGGAGTTGTCTGTCTTTTCGTCTCAGATCTTTAACCCTTTCACAGTGGGTTTTCTGTTCATCAAAGTTAATTGTAACATTTTAGTCGCCTAAAAATGTCTTATTTAGCGTTCGGCTGTACTTTGCTTCACCCTCTTGTGTTGGTTGCAAAAAACAACATGGCGACGGCAAAAATGCCAAATTTGAGGCTTCAAAATGGCCGTCCTCAACCAAATAGGTGACGTCACGGTGACTACGTTCACTTCTTATATACAGTCTATGGTGTTGACCCACCTCTGGCCCCTGGTAGGGCAGTCCTTTCACTATCTCCGGGGCCGCATAGAGCGGACTGCCACAGTACGTCTGCAGCAGAATGCCCCTCTGGAAATGATTGGAAAGGCCAAAGTCAGCCAGCTGCAAAGTCAGAGAGAGAAAAAGAGAATATAAAAGACACTGTGATTTTAAGTATTTTGTGTCCCTTGCTGCTGCTGAGCTAGTATACGTCTAGATTAATCTATGTGGTAACAAATAGTAAAACAGAAACCTCAGCAGACAACATATGAAAGACATACTGCCACAACAGTAGTAGTAGTAACACATATTCCAAAAGGACACTATAGTGTAACTCAGGCGGCCGCCCAGCCACTAAATTAAACAAAGTATTCAATGCAATTGATCTATCAATAGATAAAAGGCCGTGAAGCTTACGTGATGCTAAAAATGTGACCAATAAAGCAGGCAATACATACAAAACACAACACTTTAACTTCATGACATAAACGGACTAATCAATTAACACTGAACCCTTTATAAACTTCATTCACTTCAACACACACACACACACACACACACACACACACACACACTCGCTCCTCACTCACGCAATCCAGATTCCTTTTCAGTGAGCATGTACTGCAAACTCTTTACCCATGTGGCAAAAACACAATAACTCAAAACAATTCCTTTTAAAGGAGCCAAAAATAGGTTTTGCCAGTGCAAGTGTGAGTGAGGGAAGAGAAGAGGGCCAAAAACAACAGCCTGCTTATGCTCACGTAACGGAAAACAATCACTCACTCGAGGCTGCGAGCGCCATACGCAGACACACCGAGGCTCCTCTCTATCTGAAGAGATTATTAACATGAGCACCAGCTCACTATCGGCCCCTCCGGTGTTAAAAATACTCAGCGTGACAGCTTTATTTCCGTGGAACAGAGACAGAGATGGCACTGTGTATACAAGCCAGCTCACTGTTGATATTATACATACGGTGGCGATAATGATGTGTAGACTGAGCATGTTAGTTGAGCAGTTTATACAGCTTTACTTTCTACAAGCTACCTTGTGTGTCCCGCATTGTAAATCTCTTTACCGCCACCAAAAATACATCTGCGTGAGGCTCCTGTGTTCATTTCAGTGGTTTGGCAGTGACATTCTTCAGTGTCGACTGCTTGTATTAAACACACTGTTTTCCTCTAAACATATAAGCGACTCCTGTAATGTGCCTGGGATTTACATGGACTGTTGTGAGAAGCCACCGTCTCTCATAGTCCACATTCTGGACCGAAACAGATCGCTGGTTAATTTTCTACAGTGGCTCGCAGCCTGTTGAGGCCCATTTTTGAATCCTTTCGAGGTTCTTGTGATAATAGCATGTGAGAAGAAAGTGAAGTTTGATGTAACCAGCAAAATTATTTGGTTTGTCTGAGCTAAGATCAAGTCTTGTTTGCGTTTGGCTTTAGTATCAGTTTCCCTCTTGTCTTGAATAAATTGGCGGATCCAATCTGGTCAAATATCATTTCAAGTCTGGATGGGAACTTCCCTTATTTCCTGTCCTATCTCTATACTGAAGCTATCTAATAAGCATAAAATGTGCTTATGTGCTTCATGGATGTTTTAAAGGACCAGTGTGTAGCATTTTGGGGGATCTATTAGCAGAAATTGAATATAATAACTATGTTTTCATTAGTGTATAATCACCTGAAACTAAGAATAATTATGTTTTCATTAGCTTAGAATATGTCCTTCATATCTTCATAGAGAGCAGGTCCTCTTCAGGGAGTCCGCCATGTTGCTCGGCCCTGTCTCTACAGTAGCCCAGAACGGACAAACCAAACACTGGCTCTTGTGTGAACCTTTCATGTTTTTACGTTACCTGAAGGCCACCTTAGTTCTCCAACACACCTGCAAAACTGCGGTAACATCAGTCGCAGTGTAAAACCGTGGTACCGCCAGCCGGCATCTGATTTCCGTTGCTCCTAAAGTAGTGGTATTATGGTAAGGATGGCTTCTGAGCGAGGCGAACGGCGTTACCACGGTTTTGCACTCAGTCTTGGAAAGGGAGGAGTGAGCGGAGGGGTACTCACTTGGTTGTAAACTGCAACCACACCAATAAAACCCACATAATCCTACACACTGTACCTTTAAGTGCTTACTCAGCCTCTCTGTGTTGTTTTTGAACGTTGTCAAAGATGCTCTATAACAAAGATGACGCATTACAAGCTCTGCCAATGGTTTGAAATGGTATACACCTCCTGTCTCCTAAGTGGGCGTGGTCATGGCAGGTTCGCCGAACATCGTGTGGATGGATGAAAGCAGATTGGATTAAATTTGCATAATGTATTTATTTTTTCTTTCGCTAACATTAGATATTTACAGTTTTTAGTTAGCGAGGGCATTCGCCAACATTAGTGGCCAGATCTCATGAGAGTGTGTTGCTGAGACAGAGAAAGGTCTCAAACAATTAGTTAGTTAATAAGTTCATTTTCTCACAATTTGTCCTTCTGAAAAATGCCATTTTAATGTCAATGTTCGGAAGATATGTGGCGTGTGAAGAATGTGTCCAATATTTACTTTGATGTCATAATATGTGTTCACGTTCACTTCTCCCATTGCAGTTAATAGACTCAGGACATGCCGCTAGTCTCTTAAAAGGGCGGGATAGTGGCGAAACCCACGTGACACAGATACAGGAAACGGACTCACACTGCCCCGTCTCCTTTTTACTTTTCCAATCACATAGGCTATGAATGTCTATATCTATTTGTACTGAAATACCTAAGGTGTCGTTGTCTATAAGCTATTTAAAATAGTTCATGGATACATCAAGTAAACACTTTCAAAACGCTCAGTTCAGAAAACAGAAAAACAAGTGCAGCCTTCTGCCACTTAGGAAAGGAAAGTAGTGAAATCCAAACATTAAAAGGACAATTTAGTATCAGTATATTGTTAAATTATAATCTGTGACTTCAAAAGTGACCAAGATAAACATTTTCCCTATCCCTATATGGCTGTGCCCGCCTTCTACACGTGCCATGAAGCAGCTATTGTGCAGATATAACGTGCACATGCATTGCACAGAGGCTCTGTCATTTCCTGCAGCGGATGCTGTGAGAGGTCGATGTGGTGAGCCTGAGGTTTGTGATGAATGAAAAGCGTCTGAGGTCTGTGCACATAGTGTTTTTTTTTGACGGACACACAGCATACTTATATCAAAACCCTCCGATTGGTGCGATTGCCAATGGATTCCCTGCATTTCCCCTTGGCCGTGCACGGCTCCCATATAAGGAGAGGAATGCCCAAATAAGGCAAAGAATGACCCCTGGGTTCTTTTATAAGACCTGGCAGTATGTTTGTGCTGCTTCAGTGTGCACGGCTGAACAACACATTAAAATGACTGTGGGCTGAAAGTGCGCCAATGTATGTTCTGAATGTGCACTTTGTTTGCATTTTATGTTGGAGCTGGCAAGATAATCCATTACCAGCTCCATTCAAGGATGCTAAATACAGCAGCAGTGGAAAAAGATTGCTTCCTGAAATGTATCTGCCAGTGTGTCATAAAATCTATACCCTTTAGGGCTGTCAAAGTTAAAGTAATAATAACATGTTAATGCAAATTAGTTTTAACACCATTAATTTCTTTAATGCATTAACACAACTTGCACTTTTTAGGTTGTAGCGGGCTCAGTTTTAAAGCTAGAGTGAAGATACTGGCATCATATGAAACTGAAAACATATAAACCTAAGAAATCTATTGGTATCAACTATGTCATACTGGCTTTTCAGAAGTAGGCTAAATAACGCTTCAAACTTAAGCTACATTTTGCCAAGGAAAAACTGGGATTGCAATTTTCATGAAGGTGGCCCTCTGACCTCAAGATATGTGAATGAAAATGGGTTCTATGGGTACCTACGATTCACCCCTTTACAGACATGCCCACTTTATGATAAGCACATGCAGTTTTGGGCAAGTCATAGTCAAGTCAGCACACTGACACACTGACAGCTGTTGTTGCCTGTTGGGCTGCAGTTTGCCATGTTATGATTTAAAAAATGTTTTATGCTAAATGCAGTACCTGTGAGGGTTTCTGGACAATATTCGTCATTATTTTGTGTTGTTAGTTGATTGCCAATAATAAATATATACATACATTTGCATAAAGCAAGCACATTTGCCCACTCCCATGTTGATAAGAGTATACTTGACAAATCTCCCTTTAAAGTACATTTCGTACAGATAAAAAATGTGTGATTAATTTGCGATTAACTATGGACAATTAAGTGATTAATCGCGATTAAATATTTTAATCGATTGACAACCCTAGTACCTTTATGTTCCAAAACAAAAGCAATTGGGGGTGTTCGGATGATCCATTATAATAACCCAAGATGTGTTTAAGGCTCAGGCCAACAATGCTTTTGTCAGAAGACATTTCTATTTTTCATCCAGGGATAAATATCTTGTTTTTGGAAGGACACTCTCATTTATTTTCCAAAACATGCATCATGATCACACTTTGCGGTTGGAAAGTGACATGAACAGTATGGGTATGCCTTATGGATCTTACCTTCACATTGAAATCTTGATCTAAGAGGATGTTCTCCAGCTTGAGGTCTCGATGCACAACACCGTTCTGCAAGAGAGCAGAGACACATGAGTCCCTGCGCTGCTCCCCCCTCCTGTTTACAGTCAGCTGTCTTCTCTCTGCATGCAAACATTAAGGGGCTGAAGTTTATGATATAAACCCAGCCTGTGGTACACGGGGCGTTTGTCTTTTATTTATAATTTTATAACCATTAACATTCCACTCGGGCCTCGTGTTGCAGGGCTGTGTGTCTGACATGCCTTGAGAAAGGCTCTCAGGCGGTTTAATCGTTGACAGGCATGAGGAAGTGCTTTGTTTGGGTTAATTCATCTGATGAGATGCGATTTGATCCCCTGATGGCATTAAGCACCTGGGAGCCGACGAGAGGCCACAGACAGCTGTGGAGCCTGGTGAGGAAGACTACACTGGAGGTTCGATGGGAGGAAAAGCCTATTGCAGGATCACTGTCACTTTAAGAGTTTCCCTAAATCATAAGAAGAGACAATGCCGTTACAGATAACTGTGGCCACCCAGGAAGCCGCGTGACGCAGGGAAACCTTAAACGTCAGTTGCTCTCAAAGCCACTGGCTAATGAGCCAGAGTAGCCTCCTTTCTTTCGCTAATGACGTTCTCTTCAGACCACTTAAGTGGAGGAAATGATCCTTGACCTTAGACAATGTTTTGTTCACAGAATGTACAGTATGTAAGCCGGTGTGTGTGTGTATGCAAGGCAGAGAAAGAAAAGCAGAAGAAAGAAACCGACGTGGTTAACCAGGTTATTATTCTTGCTACTTTTAAATGACTAAACAGATTTGGAGAATAGCAATAAAAAAAAGAAAAAATGAATTATTTTCATTCTTCTTTTGAAGCCTCAATAATCCCTCCATGTGCTCCGCATACCTCAGAGGCACATTCAATAATTCATTCATGCCGGAACATTCATGTCTATTTTGGGACAATATTTGAGGGCATGAAGGAGCACAAAATCCACCTCCCCGTCTACTACAAAGCTGCAGGAGCTGAACGATAATCTCTCAGTTTAATGTGAGGGATTCATGAAGAAGCCAAAATAAGAATGATATGAAAACAAAAGCATTTCTGTCATATCCAACTCAGCTGACTGCAAGGCACAGATCCTCACTTCTACTGTACTACACATCTATATTAATGGGATTTATGTATGTTGTTGCCTGTTTTTTGGCACAGCTGTTGATATTATATGTACACAACAATACAAACAAAGAGGAACGTGTTCCTGGAGGCAGGAAGACAACGTGTTTGTTAAATGTGTCAGTGTGTGACTGTAAAAAATAATCAAGGCTTAATGCGCTCTTAACCCAGAGAGATCTGAAAACGCAAGTCAAGTTTTCCCTGCAGTATTAGGATTAGGATTTAGTGGATTTAGCAGTACTGTATTTGCTTGTGCACAGTTGAATTCCGCAACATGCAATTCAGCAGGTGCCTACCAGGGTATTTGCGAAAAGTATTTGTGTTCTTAGAGTATGTGTGTGTGCAAACCTTGTGGCAGTAGTGGACAGCAGATGTGATTTGTCTGAAGATGCCCCGGGCTTCTGTTTCAGGCAGCCTCCTCCTCTCCTGGATGTAGTCGTACAGCTCTCCCCTGCTGGCGTACTCCATCACTATCACAATCTTATCCCGGCTCTCAAACACTGCACAGGACACAAGGCACTGTTTACAGGTCAGCATTATAAAAATGTGTTTATATGAATCTTAGAGGATACCTCAAACCTTCACTACACAACAATAAGAGATGCTATTTTGCATCTATTTTAACTAAGAAGGAACTACAAATCGGGCACACTGTTGGTCCCTTGTACGAGTTTCATGAGATTCTTACATGATCAAGATTTACCATCTGAAAGGTTGTAATTAAGTACGTTGAGTACAAGTGATCAACAAGTGTGCAGAATTGGTTACCTGTTTTCACAGAATTAATTTGAAATATAGTCATACAGTATTCCATACAATGTCTCATGACAAAAGGTGTCAAAAGGAAAAAATCCAACAATGGATACTAAAGACTACTTACAGTAAGGATAAGACTGGTGACTTTGCATAGCCCTTGATTTTCTATATTTTGGTGTTGTAGACAAATCCCATGAAAAGACCCAAACCAAATACTGTGCAAAAATCTGTGAAAATGGCTTTTAGCAAACTTTACTCAGGAGTAAGTGGTGCACTTGTTGGGGACTCTTTTCGTCTCCCCATTTGGGGCTATAATGCAGTGGTTTTCAAAGTGGGGTCCCCAGCAAAAAAGGAGAACCATTTATTTTCACAAAACTTCCATCCATAAGTAACACAATGACCCATATTTTGGTCATGGTTTTAATAAACTTTCTGCAATAAAACATCTAAAAGCAACAGGGCTGTCCTCGACCAAAGACATTCTAAGTCGACTAACACTCAACATTTTGTCGATGCATCGATTAGTTGATTTAATTGACAGATCTGTAAACATTTCTCCACAAAGAATCGCACAAAAGCACCACTTTAAATTGTGTTTTCCAGAGATGTACTCGTAAATTTCTTAGAAATAAGTAATGTAGCATGAAAAAAACATTAAAAAATGACAAATCAACCAAAGAAATCTTAGTTGACTAAGACCAACACAACCGATTAGTCGACTATATCTATAAGAGGGTGCAGCCCAAAAAAAGCAAAACTCCCATCAGATGGGGGACCATAGAACAAAATCTTATCAAATGGGGGTCCGTGGTCTAATTTGTCTCAGTTTAGGGGTACTAGATGTGAAAAAGTTTGGGAACCACTGTTTGTATTTACATTAGCAAGACAGTTATGTGGGGTCAACTCAAAGTAAGTTACAGTGTCCATGGTCATGGTAATGAAGAAATATCACACACTGTGCAACTCTATGTCTGAATGATGTGTGTTTTTAATAGTTTTTGGACATCAAGTGTTCTACAGCACAGATGAAGAAGCTACATCAGGCGTTGGACAAAAAGGGAATAATTGTTACTAAGGTCATTGTTGGTTTTGGTCTTTAAGTAGGAATGGTTGATTACAAGAAAAATATACTATATTGTGAGCATTATCCTTTTATGGGCATTGCTGGACTATACTGCAAGTCACTGATTATATCTTTTTTTTTTATTCACATTCAGAGTCTAAAAATATGGCTGGGGATGAGAATCATAATAATAAATGATATTTGGGACTTGTGTGCCAGTTCGACGTGTGTGTGTTGTGTTTACAGACTCACCCTCGTGGAAGCGAATGATGTTGAAGTGCCGGATCGAGGCGGTGATCTCGATCTCTCTCTGGATGTGAATTCTGTCCAGGTCGTCGGTGATGCGCTCCTTGCGGATCGACTTGATCGCCACCTGGGAAAGAATACACGCTATTGAGTCTGTGCATGTCTTGTCACATGAACCTTTGTGTTCAAATCACACACTGTTGGTGGTTGGCAACAGAGGTCTAGAGGCTCATCTTCCATTGCAAGAAAAACAGCAACAGATTATCACCCTGGTGATACCAAATCCCCCTTCACCACTCTCCCAACAACTCGAGTCATTCAAAACAATGAACTGGTAAATGCACAGTTCATGTATTACTTGCATAGACGTGCATGGAAACAAAGACTTACATACTGCTGTCACAATTACACACAAACATAAATCAAATGTGTGGGTATTAGAGATGATTATGTGGGTTTTAAGGGCTGGATGTGTGAGAGCAGGTCTCCTGTGATCTGAGCACACTCAGAGGCAGAAGGTTGACAGCTGCACTGTTCACACTCTGCTTCCTTAATACCCCAACGTAACCCCCCAACCACCGAACACACACCACATACACACCAAAACAGACACAACATGAGCCCCTAAACCTCTTTGGATAGAGTAACTACCACTACAATGGCACCATACAAGGTTACGACAGAGGCGGACGAATAAACAGAGGTGTCCTATTTAGAAATACTATACGCTAAAGAAAGTGTGAGAGATTTGATATAATGTGAAGATGAGACTACTTTGTAAGGCTAACATCCAAACATAGCCCTGATCATATAACTCTGTCAACCCCTACGATGTCCCTATGGGTGAGCAGGCCTCTACCCTGGGTCACAACTCCAGCATTCTCAGCTGCCGGAAAGAAAACGTCTACGAGGCATTGGAAGACACAATTCACACGCTCCATCAACCGCCATGGTTATGCAACACAACACAAACACACTCCAGGGAACTCTCAGGACCAACCTCCTATAACCGATGTGATGCTATCCAGCAAAGGAGAATATTTGAGTTTTTAGGTTTGTATCTTTTCTATGAACAAGTGCTGAAATATGAAGATTTTTCTTACATCATCAGACTGATGTGGTATCTCTTTCAGTCCAGGTGTGCTGGGTGCAATAGGTAAGAGTAGGCCATACAGAGTCAATCTTTGGGGAGCAACATGTGTACGCTTGCATGCTTGTGAATGTTTTCTTACCCAATTACCAGATGGCTGGGAGAGCAACGTGATGAAGGGAAGGGGAGATGATAGCATAACGGCAGCTATCAGGACAGGTGAAAGGAATTGATAAAATATGTCAAAGTATGTGGACTCAGGACAAAAAAAACGTATATTTTACTGTCCATCTAAGCTCTGATTTACCCCCCGGACTGAGCATTAAGGCCTGATCAGCAGAGCACAGAGAAGAGAGACATACTGGGCATTGTTCAGCCCTCAGGGCACTAAGAGCATTTTTGAAGTTGCATGTGCATGCAGAGGAAGTATGTGTGTGTGTATGATCTCATCCTTGTGTATGCAAATGTGCTGTGTATGCGTCAACTCAAAGTATGACCTCTAAAGTATCCTTCTAACTAACAATGTTTCATTGTTCATCCAAATAATGTGCTGCGTGTGCGATATCGGCCAAAAATGCCTGTAACTGTAACAGGATGCATGTAGGGAAACATAGGTAGCTATGTGTGTGAGTCATGCAGATGTAATCAGATATTCTTTTGCATTTGCATTGTGTGCAGTATAGGAGCATACAGTACATGCTGTATGTATAATGTGTACAGAGAGATGCATATACCATTTCAGAATATATTTCATCCAGCATGGTTCACTTTTTCATGACTACTCTTAAAGACAAACAGCTTAGTTAAAGCACTCATTTGACATATTGGGAAATACTTTTCGTTTTGTAGTTAGTGTTTGGTTTTGTCTTGACTGTTTTCAACATGGCGGCCGGGTCACAAACTTACATCCAAACTAATACGTTTTCGTTTTAAAATGCATAATTTTCACTACGTTTATGCCTAGCGTCCACACTACTCCGCCGTTTTTGAGCCCCTAAAATGGAGACGTTTGAAAACACTGCTGACCCTATTTTAGTTTTAAATCACCGGGGTTGCGTTTTAGTCTGGACAGACAACCATGTTTGCTTCTTGATTGGGTCTTACAGTCATGACGTGTCCTTCTCTGATTTGTCACACCCCATCACGTGATCCTCTTCCAGAAGAAAACAAATGACTAAAAAATATCTTTATCATATTTGATCAAAGTTACAGACTGCAGCTTTAATCTGGTAATTAATATAGTCTAATTCATTATTTTTTATAAACATCAAAATGTACATTGCATAAAACAAAAACATCCTAATGTTATTTTTATTCTGACATGGCTCAGCTTTAAATACGTGTCAGGCTCCCAGCCAATGTAAGTGAGCTACAGTACAGATTAGTAAACCTGGCATTCATCATCCTTTCCTTTCATTTCATCCTGTACATTAGTCACCTCTTGCAGCAACGCACAACAACAACTCAATTCAGCTCTTTACTTTAATCTCAAACCTACTGTCTCCTCCTCCTCCTCCTCCTCCTTCTTCTGGCTCTAAAACTGTCTCCTCCTCAAACAACAGCCCCCTGGTCTTGTTTCCAAAAATAATGTCCGTTTTGTTTCAAAGAATCCTTGGTATGTGCTGGCTACTGGCTCGAAGAATTCAGCATTTTCCCCTTGTCAAACCAAACTCAATTACCCTGCACACACACACACTGCATAGCTACTTCCCTCTTCTCCCCTCTCTCTGTATATTCTTCCATCAATCTCCTACCTCCCCTCTGTCTTTCACTCCCTCTCTCACAGATGTAGGTCTCAGAGTTGCTGTGAAAGCAGCCAAAGGAATTATGCCAGTCTCATTTCCACAATCTGATTGCAAAAAAGATTATCCCTATTACAGTGTGTTTGTTTACTAAAGAAACAGAAGGGGAATTTGAGGCTGACGGGGGTATCTGTCTCTTTGTGCTCGGATCACAGCAGAGTGAGGGATTAAAGCCTGACTGGAGACCTTAAACCCACGTTATGTTTTTAACCTAGATATTCAGAAAGGTGAAGTTAAACAGAAACATATCATATTATTATGTCTGAGTACATGTGGGGTCAGACTCCCACTGGAGGAGACCTATTGTAGTAATTCTATCCCCTTGTTCAAGTGCTGAGTGAGTCAGACCGAAGGCATCTCAGCCTGGCACAGCACAGGAAGCAAGAACTGGGTTCAGCATCAGCACATGAGCTCACCCACATACCCACATACACTCCATCCAGGATCTTAAAGCTGCATTAGGTAGAATTGGAGCAAATATGATTAAGTGAAATATGAAGCGGTGACTGTATCCCGACAGTAGTGCATGAGACAGGTAATCTGAAAAAAATCATGTGCCTCTGTGTCCTCCGGTGCTCCTAATGGCATCTGCAAGATTTCACAACAACCAATCAAAGCTGAGCTGTAGCCTTGCCATCTCTGAGCAGCTGTCAATCACTTGCGAACTCCGATCAAACAGTCAAACTAGGCAGCCCTGATCAAATATGAATCAATATTCTGTCACTGTAATGCCTATTTCTCGCCTCAAATGTTTTCAGAAACATCTTGTAATATACTGTTTAGTTGTGAAATGAGAAAGTTTGCGCCCCCGCAGCTATATTGAGACCCGTTGAGGAAATACCAAGCAGCCGGAGCAAACTTTCTCATTTCACAGCTAAACAGTACACTAAAGATGTGTCCGAAAACATTAGAGGCGAGAAATAGGCATTACAGTAACAGAATATTGATTCATATTTGATCAGCACTGCCTAGTTTGACCGTTTGATCGGAGTTTGCGAGTGATTGACAGCTGCCTCCGTCGAATGAACAGCCAATAGGAAGTCTCCCCTCTCTAGATTTTCTAAAGCCTGAAAACAGAGCCATGAGGAGGTGCAGTAGTCTAGTTTTCTCTCAGAACACTTGAATTACAATATGCTGAAAGGTTACTATGGAATTTTTGCCCAATGATGCCGAAAATATTCTGCCTACTGCAGCTTTAACTCCACCTCCAAATTAATATTTAATAGTTAAACAACATTCTTGCAGCAGCAACAAATCTTGGTACACACACACACACACGCACACGCACACACACACACACACATATATATATAGACATATATCTACTCTTAACCAGATACAGACATCCTTCCTTTTATGTGTAGAGCATAGGGAGAGC
>CAKALG010000357.1:0-24439 GCA_916700815.1 Helicolenus hilgendorfi | reverse complement strand
CCCTGGAGCATCCCGCTGCTCGGCTCTGCTCTGCCTCAGGCCCACATTCCTGCTTCGGCACACTGCACTAGCTCCCCTCTTAATTTACACTCTGGTAGGAGAGGGAGTTAATGCAGAAAAGGCTGCCAAGAACAATCGTATCTGCTCTCCCTCTTTAAAGGTGAGGTAGGTTAGGGTACAATATATTAAATAGAGATGTGGAAGATGATTTCCAGAACATCCTGTCTGCTCATTTAAAGATGTAATATTTGCTTATCTAAATAGCATAAAGTGGATTCTGTGTGATGAGAGTCAGGCTGTTCTCACACACCATTCGTAGCTACACGTACAGTACGAAAAGTAATGCACTGTAACTTGTGTTCCGCAAAATCAATTCGTATGTTATCCATGTAGCTGTGAACCAGTAAGTATAAAGAGCGTCAAACGCTGCGTAGGGAGGAGGACGGGGCGTATGGATGGGTCAAAAACACCGGATTTTCGTATCCAAGTGTGAAATCAGAAGTCAACGTTGATTTATTTGCCACGTTTCTTCCGTACTTAAGTCACTTCTGATGTTATTTTAAGCCAAATCACGATCTTTTCCTAAACATAACTAACTAGTTTTGTGGCCTAAATCTAACCAAGTTGTTTCTTGTGAAGACAGAAGATTGTTTTTGAAAAGACTGGAGCAGAAATTGACATGTGCGCCATATGTTGCCAGCCCGTTCTCATTCCCAGGGCGTCAAATACCAACGCTCTGTCACAGCGTTTGATACCGACGCCCTGAGCGTTGGTATGACATGCACCAGGCTTTCCATTAACTATAATATGAACCTATAGGCATCAATACTAAATGCTCAGGGAAAGTGCTGTGGTGACGTAGTTTAATGAGTGAAAGAGACACACAGGATGGACAGGAGGGGAGGTGGATGGGTCCAACAAACACAAGGCTTTCATCCAGGAGACCGCTGTTCGTGTCCAATGCGCTAGTTTTCACTTTCACTTTCATCTTCACAAACTAAGTAGTTTTAAGCTCAACTATGTTGTTTTTCATAAACCTAATTGGTTTTGTTGCCTAATCCTAAGTAAGTGTTTTTTGTTTAATTCACAACATTAAGCATGTGTTTAGTGCGACCGTAAAGTGACACCGAGGGGTCTGACAAAGGGTCCGTATGTGATGAGTTGGGATGAGAATGTGTGGGTGTTGCTGGACATTTGTGGGAAAACGCACCTAAAATGAGGAATGACTTTTCTTAAGATATCATACGAACCGTTGTATGAGGATATGTTGCAAGAGTACACATTTCCAGTGTTTGAATAGCTTCTATTATCTTAAGTAGTTGGCTTAACTTCAATGGCTGTATGAATACTGTGAGTTATTGTGTCCAAGAAATGTGCAGCTTGGTGACTAAAACATGTATTGTTTAAAATGGATGGTTCCTGGCAGGCTGACAGTGCTGTTCAGTGAGGCAAAGTGCCAGTAAATTGTTTGTCTTCTGCAGTGCTTGCCCTATAATTCTTCTGGGAACCAATGGCATTGTGTTTGCCAAAGAGAATAATGATAGATGGGATAAAATCAAACTAGAGGATTTTTTTGGGATGCACTCTGACTACCAGGCATAATCTGAATACATTTGTGTCCCCAGGAACGACTCTCGCAATTGTTTGCCTCCTGTCTGTCCCAGATAGAACAACTGATTTTATATAGACCAATTATGATTGATATCATAACATTTGTTATACAACCGTTACAATTTTTGATTTGCTCAATGTCTGCATTGAAAACCTACATTCATGCACAGCTATCTGCTCCTACATGTTGGATGCAGCGATGCATGTTACGCTGTATAAAGCGCTGGCTCGTAATGTCTCCAGTTCTCAGGCGTAAATGTAAATGTGCAATCTGCCTGTTCAAGTGTCCTGTTGGCCCAACAACAGGAGCAGGTCCCCATCTGTTCTCTCTCTGGAGCGCCCAGACAATACATCTCCCCCGCCAGACCTTCCCATTTGTTGGAGCAGAGGTTTCCCAGCCATTTCTAAGGTTACAGGCAGGGTAAGCGCTCCCACCGTGTGCTCACAGCTCTCCGATCGGAACTAGTTGGTCCTTATGTGCAGATAGAGTATTTAGGCTTAATTTTTGGTGCTGCTGAGTAATATTTAAATGTGCTGCCCTTGGCTTTCAGGCCATTTTGTTGCTGTTGCTGCAGTTCCACAGGATGCGAGCAGCGAAAGACGAGCGTGGCTGTCAGTGGAGTGTGATTTGTTGCAAGCCCAGCCTTGCCAACTGTGAGGCACTGAGGTGTGACCATAGAGATGCCTAACATCTCCAGTTGCCTCAGGGCCAGCCAGTCAATTACACAATACTGTCTACCCTGAGCAATGGCATGTGCTCAATAATGGACCAACGGCAAAACACATCTCAGAACAGTTTACACCAATGGCCACACCATTACTAGAATATTCTTATCATTGTGTCATATAACGCTGTGGTCAGTTTGTGAGAATGCATGAATGTGTTTTAGTTGCATGTATTTCCAACAGTCTTTCTCAAAAGAGTAACATTTTGTGGACCTCAACTGTTTATGAGGACCATGTGTGGGAAACTCCGAGAGGGTCCCCCGTTCAAAGAAACCTGCCTCTCCTTTGTGAGACACTTTATCGTGTGGATGCAGATGTGCTTTTTGTTGGAACCTTGCACCTCATCCATTACCCCCGGCCTGCCAGAGAGATAGTGGAGAGTGAATCCATTCAAAAGGACCGAGACAGAGCCTGCTGCTCAACTGAACTTTCCGTGAACTAGGCTCAACAGCGGGATCCATGCATCAAAAAAATAAGTAATTTCTCCTCCACTGCTCTGGCCTGTGTTTCATACAGATTGCTACTATCAACACGTCCAGCGTCCTCATGTATCAATCTGTCAATCTGATATTCGTTTGAGCACTGTATCTGTCTCCAAAGATTTAATAGAGACTAAGACTGAGCTGGGAATTTTGTGACTATCTTGTCTTGTTGAATCAAGATTTCACCGCGCAGTCTGTTAAGCTACAGTGTGGGACACAGAGGTTTCAGTGACGTGGATATGATTGTAAAAACAGCTGCGCATTCATTTTATATTTAAAACTGAAGCTAAACTTTTATGGGACTTTTATGGGAGTTATTCATATATAATATAAATACTGTAAATTGCCATTCAATCACAGTCAATTATTTTGAAGAAAATTAAGATTTGTTGTTGTACATGATCATAAAGCATATTGAATGAAAACAACAATTATTCCTTTCTTCTTTTTTTCTATCTTACAGTGGTTTATTTTTCTGATTTGATAACTGATTGTTGTCCACAACTATACTGCATACAGCAGCTATAATGGAGTTTGATGGCACATTGTTCACTTGTTTTTTACCTTAAAATGTGGCTGGGTTAGCTGTTTCTAGCCGCTAAGCTAAGCTAACCGACTGTAACTTTATATTCATCAGAAAGATATGAGAGCGGTATCGATCTTTTTATCTAAATTTTGGCAAGATAAGTATAAAAAAAAAATTCGGTTTATTTACCAAAATACTAAACCTGCTTCTTCAAATGCTGCGTGGCTTTGGTGTCAGAATCAGAGAACAAATATTTCCCTCTAAACTCATTATTTTAATTGACATTTACAGGGTGAAATCTTTCTACCCCAAACGTTAGATTCCTTCAAAAACAAGATTACCATGTTTTATGTTAGTTTAGGTAAGTAGCAATTTAGCTAGCTTAGATATCTAGACCTAGCTGCCACTAAGTAGTTCAAGAGGACCTATTATGCTTTTGTGCTTTTTCCCTTTCCTTTAGTGTGTTATATAGTTTTTGTGTGAACTGTCGCCTTGCTTGAAGTCCCGCCTTTTCTTCCGTAACGTGGTGATATCACCAAGTAACATATTTGCATAATACCTGCCAAGCGGCTAGTTTGGCATTCCCTCAAACAAAGTTAGAGCGGAGCTGGATAGGGGTCTGAAGAGTTTGGTTTGGTTGACCAATCACAACAGAGTGGGCCAGCTGACCAATCAGAGCCGACTGGAGCTCAGACAGAGCGTTTCAGACAGAGGATGAAAAGAGGTGCTGCAGCATAGCCGGTAATGAGAAATATAAAACATATTTTGAACATTAAAGCATGTAAACATGTTCTAGTAGAAACCCAAAATACAAGTATGCACCTGAAAATGAACATGATAGGTCCTCCTTAACATGAGATTGTTATTGGATTCTGATACATATACAAAATCATTCAAATACAGCACTATCTTTGAAAGTTGTCTTAAATAATGTGCTGGTGTACTAGTGGTGTAAATGTACGCATTATATCAGAGCTACAACATGTTGTATAGGCTGGATCTGACTGGTTGTCAGCATGAGACTAAACTGTAGCTGTACTGAGAGCAATGCATTTTTAGCAACGATAATGTGATGATTTGTTATTTACTTTACAATATTACATATTTCAGTAGCATCTCGTCATCATAATGGAAATAATACATGACGTGGTATATTTTTATCTATGTGTTGACTAAACTAACATGCTGTTGACTTGATGAGAGTGTGTGATGTATGTGATCACAACAAAAATAAAAAACAGAACACACACACAGGCAGCTTTATTATGAACTACTCGATGTTAACACAAAAGCTGTTGTGTGATTGTCCTGAAGTGATGTTTCTCAGTGGAAATTGTGATGTTTTTGTTTTATTAGAAATTGCTCATGTGAGAGAGAGATAAAGGAAACTGAAAGGTTGACATTTGTAGTACAAATAAAAAGGCTTTTTTTTTGCCTGCTCGGTAATGGTACTGAGAGTCTGGCACTATTGACATAGACCTTGGGTTGTTATATGAAAAGTCCGTGGACACAATTTAATTTCTGTCAGCAGTCAGGCTCCACAGCCACAATGGATTTCTTTTATGCCCTAGCCTCTGACTCTCAGCGAGCGTCTGTGTGAGCTGGAAACACAGTTTCTGCACAGCTCCTTCCTCTCCTCCACCCGCTGCCTATGCCCTTAAGGTGCATTTCATCCACATAGAAAATGAAGTTATATCTGAACTTCGACCAATAGTCGCGCTAGCCCAGGGGGAAAGCACTATAAGGAGCTCGCCTTAGTATGACTAGGCAGCACAGACTGCACACGAGTCCATCAATCTCTTTCTGTTCTACCGAGCCTCTAATGACTGCATACATAACATCACCATCTTCTCCAAGTTTTGCTGATATGAATGTGCTGGTAGAAATAATGTTAAACTGCAGTCTTTCTAGAGAGATTTTGTACTAAGTTGCTTTCCTTCTTCCAGCTGCGGATCCCACATGGAGCTACATCCTCAGACCTCTTGCCCACGAAGCAGCATGTTGAGGGCTGGATTAAGTCCAAAAGGCTCGCTCATGAAAAATGTGTTGCTGACAACCAGTAACTCCTGAAAATGTGACTGTTGCCGATCCTAATGGTATGTAGCAGAGCAGTGTGTTCATGGCTCTTTTGCTTATGGTGACTGACAGCACTCTAGTCAGGTCTGACTGACAGGAAAATGAATTACGTGATTTTCCTCCTGGGAAGTGCTGACATTAGACTTCTTTAGTCGAGGGTTGGAGGAATGTGATTTTCTACTAATGTGACTCACGTTCGGAGCTGTTTCCTCACAGTGAATCTGTGCACAGAGCAACACCACATAATATTTTGTCTCATTGAGCATACCTATATCACGCTCCATGTATTCAGAACCTGACCTGCTGTAAACTCCCAGAGAGGCCAACAAGTGTGTTTCTGACTTCTTTATATGGAACCATCGAAAAAGATGCATCGGCAAAAATATTATGCAAAAACCATTATCATCAACTTCATTAGTGTCTCTTACTTAAAGCTGCTGTAATTAATATTTTTATATGAACAACTGTTTCGGTTCACTCTCACGGCTCTCACTAATGCCAGTACCCTTAAAGTGAAACCAATACCAATAGAGTACTACCTTTTTTTCTGCTTGTTTCGATACCCATCATGTGGGTGTGTGTGTCCCACTGGCTAGCTAATCGTCGTTGCTTTGCACTGCACTCATACAGCAGTTACCCGTCATAGAAGCGTAACCCCCACACTCCGGTTCTCGTTAACTCCGTTAGCTCTGTCAGCATTGTTGCTGTTGTTAGCACTGTTTGCACTGCTAGCACTGTTTGCGCTATTTGCACCGTTAGCTGCAAGCCGCCAGTTCAGCCATCTCCATGTTAAGTGCCGTGTGCAGGCAGTCCTGGCTAAATGGGTTGTAGCTGCTACGGTGTAGTGGGCCAATCATATGTCGCATTAAACCGATGAACTCTTGCGGTGGTTGGCTGTGAAGCAAAACCATACAAATAATATTTTTTTTCTAGATCTGGGTACAAAAAGGATCAAATGGTATCGTTTGACTGGAGAAGTTCTGATACTACTTGGTACTGGGTTATTTCAGTCGATACCTTGAAGGTATTGAGTACCAATACCTAGCCCTAGCTGGTAGGGACCAAAAACGGAGCTAAAAGGAGAGTGAATATTGGACTTCCATTCATCAGGTGACCAGAAACATGACTCCAAATGAATGATAATGTTGCTCCGTATGTGCAGGGTGTGTAAAATAAGCAACTGATCGCCAACAACTTCACCATATTGTCACGGCCCAGATAGTACTGGTAAAATATCTTCTTGTTATGTCTGGTGGATTTAATTACCACCCTGCTTTTTGCCTTTATTTGCTTCTAACAGGCCACAACAAACACTGAATGCCATGATTGCCAAAAAGAGAAGGATGCAGGCCATAGCTGAACCCGGCAAGATTCAGTCACTCCACACTTCCCCAGCAATGTCTGTCGCCATGCACTGAGCTCGGCTTTTACAAACAAATAGACCCAGAAAGAGTCTCAACCGAAATACTTCAGAGATATCGTTCATTGTTGCTCCTTGCTAACCTCTCATGTGTCCATATCTCTACTCTCCTCCTGGCGTCTGCCGTCTGACAGACTTGACCATGACAAGGTGTTGACATGTAGTGTTGTGTTTCTGCTTGTTTCTGCTGGCTCAAAGTGGCCAAAACATTATTACAAATTTTAATAATTGCATACACGGCACCACAAGCCTGTCACAGTTACAGGACATTCATGTTATTCAAGCCATTGATGACCAATATAAAGACTAGTATCTACACTACAAGCTGGAAACATCAACATGGGATGCCTCTTTACTGTGGCACTGTGAAATCTCATTAATGACATGTTGCTAACCTTTTCTCATCACAGTCATCCCATCATAAATCACACCACCTGCCAGAGGGATGTTGCCTCAAACTATTACAACCACCCCTGGTTTTGCCGTTTTAGTTTGAGGTATAAATATATATATGTGTGTAACTCAGTGAGAAACCCACAAATGTATTGTCATCCATTAGCAGGTCGCCATCATTTCCTCTCTCCGTCCTCAGTGGTTGTGTCCATCTGGTTGTCACGTGATGTGGGAGAACCACCTAAGAGATGCTGTGCCCTCGCAGATCGTTTGTCTTAATTAAAATTTAATGAAATGTGGCTCTCTTTACTATTGTGTCTCGCAGCTCATAAATGAAACATTGTACTTTGTAGCATTACTCACACAGCGCTCCATACATTGTTTATTTAAGCCTGCTGCAACACATACTGTAGTAAAGCTAGTGCAACAGTATCTCAATAAGTACCTTTGAAAATACTGCTGGACTCATTTAATGAAGTTTTCAAAGTCAAGGGATATTTGTTTTTAGGAGTGCTGCTTTGTAATGAATTACGTATTTTGAGAAATACTGTATGGGACAACCACTCTTGTTGCCTCAAATGTGAAGCTGAGGGTCAAAATCCAACTGCAATTTATAATTTATGTAGGAAGTAGCCTGGAACAGACTGTGCACGGTCACACGTGCGAATGCAGGTGAGTGACCATTGCCTGCCGAGGTGATAGTCATGCTGAATGTGGGCAGTGCCAAGTGGGGTCAACCACACGCACGTCTATTGGTTGAGGCTACGACTTTGCTACGTCGGTCAGAGTTCACCTAGGTTGAACTCCACGCGATGTAAAGATGCAAATTTGCTTTGCCACCAGAAGTGAATGTCTTATTCGCCCCTTTGCGCGCATAGAATAGAAGTGAACGGGAGGCGAATATTTGTAATAGTAATTTTAGTCGTATATTGTTTTTCTTCAGAATTTTATAATATGCCTGAGGAAAATGTTGATATCCCAATGGTCTCATCTTTTTCCTCTGTCATTATGCCTTTACATTTCCTGCATTATGTTACCGACTTGCTAGGTTGCTAAATTGTTAGCTAAGTTTGTTATGGGTGAAGCTTTGCCTTTACACCCTGCAGGCATCCCTGTTTGAATGAGGGGGCTTCTGTGCTTTTACCTTTTGAGTGGACCTATGTTTGAGGTGTCATTGTTTAGCAGACAATAGTTTCCATGACCATTATATATAACATCATAATCTTTCAAAGAGCCTATTCCGCTATTTTACATGACTAATTATAGACCAACACTTCCTCTCTCTCATTCTTAGTGTTTTTAAATTCATCAGTTTAACTCAAGATGATGAATTCTAAGATGGAAGAACTTTTATGAGGTGCAAATTACAGGTGAGGGTCATTAGAGATGATTAAGGGTGATCTAATGAGTTTAATCTCCACCTTTGTCCAATATTGGGCTATTACCTTACACCCAACTAGCTTTTTAATGTTCTTGCCTCACAGCCTTTAACACAAATTAGTTAAACTTACTCTGACCTCAATATCTCTGTGTTCTTGCTTTAATTTGCAGGTGACAGGCCTTCAATGAATACATTTGTGACATGTACAGTATGTAAATTACCTTCAGCATGGTCCAGCATACTTGGATAATCTGTTGTTTTTCACGTTTGTTCATTTCGTGGATGTGGCTGTGTGTGAGGAGAACTTGTCACTCACCTGGCAGGTTGGGTTAATTATCTCCATTACAATTTGGTGCACACACGAATATGAATACCTCGTCATGCCTTTCAGTCTTTCAAATACTCCGGCAGTCTTCTAGGCGTTCGTAAATGGCGTTCTCAGGGACATGCTAGAACTATTTGTTTACGTGTACCTGGATGACATCCTGAATTTTCCCAAGTCCTATCAGGAGCATGTGTCCCATGCCAAACTAGCACTGCAGTGGTTTCCGGAGCACCAACTCTATGTTAAGGCAGAGAAATGTGGGTTCCATGCCTCCAACGTAGGCTTTTTGGGGTATATTATGTCACAGGGCAGCATTAGGATGGACCCCAGCAAGGTCAAGGCAGTGCGAGAGAGGCTTCAGCCTGACAAACACAAGAACAAATCTTTTGGGGGAACAAACTGAACTGAATCACTTCCTGAAATGATGCGCTCATTCTCAGTTCAGTTGAGCTTTCAACTTGCAAGCAAATGTGCAGCAAGGGACTCATTGAGTGAGCAATTCAAGTCATTTGTTTGCAGTAGGTAGCCTAGGATGTTTGTTGTGTTCAAGACCATAAATACACAGCTGATTCAGGTAGGGTTGCTAACACACCAAGAGATGATGTACATATAATGACAGTTTTGATAAAAATGATAATAGGCCTGTTTTTCTGTGTAATCGAGACTTTATGAATAGAAATGTATTCATTTGTTTGTTTTTCACGAGATCTTGGGCTACAAATGTGAAAATAATATTTCCACATAGAGAAAAATGTAAATTTCGTTTACTCATGAAAGTATTATTTATTGTTTTCATTTCAGTGTGATAAAACATATTTAACAGCCTGACACACTCCCCTTGACAATGTGTTAATTTTGTCCTGTTAATGAAGACCGATGCTTTTATTTTGAAGGAACAATGCTGGTAGGCGGTAGGAGGAAAACGGTAAACCTGCAGGTGTGTCTTTCGCACCTGGCTGATAGCGGCACAAGGTTTGACAATATTTCTTTTTCCTATTATGATATTATCGAGTGGCATTTTAATGTGTTTTTTGTAGTTTTGCTTGCTTGGGTGAGTGTGTGGAAGCATATGCAAGGATGCTGTTGGCTCAATGTAACGCCATTTCCGTCACGTTAACAAGCAATTAATTAGCATTAAGGCTGTAACGTTACTATGGAAGTGTTTATTGCTGTAGCTACAGTAGGCCTATCTGGGGCCAAGCATGCTTGAACTGGGATGGATGGTTGGAGCTGCATCTGTTGTGTGATTGTTTTTGTGATGTTTTCTGTGATAGTAGTTAAAAAGTGACTAATCATTTCATTTTAAGTTAAATATGCTTACCTCTAGCCAGTGGCTGAATTGTAAAAATGCATGACATGATCATTGTATGTGTCTTGGATATATTTATGCCTATATCTATACGTATATCTTGGTAATATATCCCACTTCAAATGTATTTTTGTATGCATTTCATTACATACATTAGGCCTACATATGACATACATTTCCACAGTTTGCACATAAATGTATATTTGGTTAATAAACACTTTTTATGTAGCTATTGATACAAATCAAATTGTACACAAATATAATATTGTATATACGCTACAGTAAAACCAACTTAATATAATATCTGTTGGCCTACAGATTAAATTGGATAATGAGAAGGAATACCAAATACATTTTCAACACTGAGACACAGGTACACAGGTGTTTAGGGATGCACACCTAGACTCACCAGGATGTGGTGGTACGCAATAAGAAGTAAGGGTACTCATGTGGACAAAAATCAGCAGTGCCGCTACTCAGTACTGGTGAGTACCGGCCGATATTGTTGAGTTAAAAAATAGTAATGTTTTGTTTCATTCTTCCGGTGTGTTCACAGCATGTTTTTGAATCTACGGTATTATCGATAAGTTTGTGATCATTCAGCCGGGGATGCTGCAATGTATGCATCATGTTCAAACTTGGATATCATCAGTACAAATTTCATGAAAATCAGACCACTACTTCTTTCGGTGTTTTTCTCACCGTTTCTGAAAAGCTATGCATTATTTATCATTAGTTCTGTGTTATGATATCAGTTTTTGAAGTGCAGTAAGCTTCATAAGTGTCGCCGTGGCTGTTGAGGAGTTTGCCTCGGGAATATAGTTAATTGTCAGTATGCTTGCTCTCACCTTCTCTGTAGAGTAAATACAACTTTCTCTAATGGAAATCTGATTTGATTGTATAACTAGGACTAATGAGAGGAAACAGGGAAATGTTATTTAATATTATAGTGTAGGATTTTGTTTCAGTTCTCAGGCTTGTGAAAATAACTTAAAAGTAATGTATAATAACTTTATGCAAGACTATATGTTCCGCCTGGTGTGGCGTTGGTGGTAACCAACTTAACTGTGCTGTGGAACCTACCTTTTGCAGGGGGTTTTGGCATTTTCAGCTTTACCAAAACTTTGAGTCAGGTTAAAACTAGGGCTGTCAATCGCTTAAATTATTTAATCGGGATTAATCGCGTGATTGTCCATAGTTAATCGCGATTAATCACAAATGAATCACACATTTTTTATCAGTTCAGAATCTTAAAGGGAGATTTGTCAAGTGTTTAATACTCTTATCAACATGGAAGTGGGCAAATATGCTGCTTTATGCAAATGTATGTTGGAAATCAATTAACACAAAACAATGACAAATATTGCACTTAATTCGCACTTAGCATAAAATAGCTGTCAGTGTATCAGTGTGCTGACTTGACTAGGACCTGCCCCAAACTGCATGTGATTATCATAAAGTGGGCATGTCTGTAAAGGGGAGACTCGTGGGTACCCACAGGACCCATTTTCATTCACATATCTTGAGGTCAGAGGTCAAGGGACCCCTTTGAAAATGGCCCTGCCAGTTTTTCCTCGCCAAAATTTAGCATAAATTTGTAGCGTTATTTAACCTCCTTCGTGACAAGCTAGTATGACATGGTTGGTACCAATGACATTGGCAACGATTCCTTAGCATTTCTTGTTTCATATGATGCCCGTATCTTCACTTAGTGTTAACTTTGACAGGCCTAAATCCCTTCATGGAAACTAGTGCTGTACATGATATTACTGGCATATTTTTTGGACAATGGCTCAAAGGAGATGGAACCAAAAGGCAACTTTCACGTCAGTCCCAGTGAGAGTTTCTTCACTGGGAGGAGATTCTCCTCTTTGTAGTGCATCGGTTATGTCGGAGCGCTTTGTTATGCACAGTGGCTGCAGGCAGGACCTCAGGAGCTAGACCCCTCGTTCCTTCATTTCATTTGTTCTCAGGAAGGGTGAAGGGTAAAGCCACTGGAATGATGAAACACGGCTACCCAACTCTCATTGTTTTTAAGGGGGTGCCTGTATGTGTTCACGTTTCCCTTTAACTCTGAGCGCGGGGGGAAATTATAATTAATCTGTTAATGACAGTCGGGGCTGTCATAAGCTTGGGGAGTGTATAATAAATTGCTGTAATAAAAATTAAGATTGCATGCATCATTGAGGCCTTCAGAGGGTTTGTTTAATGTAGTTACAAAAATGGTAGCAGCTGATGTGGCGTCCACTGCTCTACCAGGAGAACGCTAATTTCTGAGTGACACTTAACCTGCTGTAGCTCAACCACAGCTGAGGGAGGTGAGGGGAAACCTAATGAGTTTTTCCTGCGTCCCATTTTGAGAACCACTGAACTGGATGGCCTGGTTTGTATCCGAAAGGCAAAAAAACTTGCATTGTTCATGGGAAATTAATTCGACCCTTTTGAAAATCTACCCAATTCCAAATTCAAGTGAAGGATTTCATTATGGCCTGCCGCACTGGTTGGTCATCGTTTGTGAGGGTCAAACTTTAGACAAATCACCACATGCTCTGAAACGTCACGTGAGGGTTAAAGGTCGGGTTGTTCACTTGTCCCTCTTCCCCTTAACTGGAACATGAAAGATGCTGCGTCGCCTGTAACATGCTCTCTGAGGGGCACGGCGGCGTGGTTACAGCAGCAGAGGACTTCCTCTTCTTTGACGAGAGACAAAGCTTCCTCTGTGGTGCAGGGTCCCATTAGAGGAGAGTCCTCGACTTCTGCCCCGGAGGAACAAAGGAACACATCTTAAGCATCGTCGCACATTAGAGGATTATCAATTTAGATGATGAACTCCTACTGTTACCACTGCCTGATAAGGATACCCCTTCAAATGTCTTTTGTTTTGCACCCATGTCCATGCACGCTCTCCTGTTCAGCTGCTGACATACCAAACAGAGGTTGGCTGACTGGTTTCCTGTCTAGTCAGCGTGGCTGTGTCACCTTTTCTGGCCCTTTCAGCCAGAAATATTTGTCAAGGAGGAGGCTTTTGAGCCTTATCTTTGGTTGTGTTGTTTGGGACACAAGGGGCCCTCGTTTGGGGTTTAGCCTAAGGACATGCTGGTATATCACACTTGTAGCCTGACACCAGTTGACACAGCATAGTTACCCGGGTCACCCTACAAAAACATCGCTCTCTCTCTGGATGAAGCCACCGAACAATGGCGATATTTTCGTTGACAGACAGGCCCGTGGTGCTCTAATTGAGACTAAACTCACTTGTCTTGCAGATTTCGTCGTGAACTTTAAAGCAATAACATCCTTCCTGTCCTGCTGTTCAACTTAGCACGAGACTTGTTCTGTTAGAGGATGTGTCGGGTCACACTCTCATCTCCGGAGCTCAGTTATTCAATATTTGATGAGTAAATTATCAAATATTAAAGGTCAATTCTTAATCTTTCACAGAAAAAGCATCAACCTACCTTATCTGAAACTTTCAACACCAGGGATTTGTTTTGCTTTCATAGCTGTAAGTAGAAGTCTGTGGCTGCAACATAAAGCTTGTGAGCTGACTCTAATAGGGCCTCAGTGGAAAGTAGACTGCAGCAGCTGATCCTCCACTGTGATTCATCTCTATTGCTTTGCTGGTTTGTTACCTTTCTCTCAAAGAGCCGATTGCACCCGTGGCTCCCACAACGATTATCGCCCGCTTGTCTCTCAGGTTATCTTGTGACACTCTGTTGTTGTCTCTGCTTCTTTTCTCATCCTCCTCTTCTGTGCATTTACCTTTTTGTTTGTGCCGCATTAGTTGTATTTAAACCAGTTATGCATCACCCACTGGCCATGAAAGATAATTATGGACCAAAAGGAGCCATGGGCTTAATTCTCCAAATTAAGTGAAACTTAATAATTCTCGCCTAAATCCTGGCAGTGATTAATGGCTTGGCAAAAATGTTATGTACATGCAGGTCAAGTGCTTTTTATGGTAGATAAACAAAGCTTTGTTTTTCTTGAACAATATTGGAAATAAAAAAATAAACATTAACCACCATTACACGGAAGAAAACTATAATGAGTCAACATATCCTCATACATTTCTTATGAAAAGTTATTCCTCATTTTTCATGCGTGTTCTTACGAATATACAAATGTATATTGTTACCTGCCGAGGGACTAAGAATGAAAATTGGCATTCTTGTAACTCCTGCATGTTTCTAGCCTGTATTTTATACTGATGTTAACTAACGTGATCCGTCCCAAACAAATAAATAAGTAAATAAATAAATAGAATGTCCAGCAACACATGACCTACGTGTCAATTTCTGCTCCAGTCTCAAAATAAAACTACTTAAGTAGGTTTAGGAAAAGATTGACTTTGTTATGGTCAGGCAAGAAAACGACTCAGTTGGGTTTAAGAAAAGATCTCTGTTTGGGTTATAATAACACCGGAAGTGCCGTAACTTAAGTACGGAAGTTAGGTGACAAAAACTATTTAGTTAGCTTAAGGAAAAGATTGTGGTTTGGGACAAAATAACTCCGGAAGTGGTGTAACTTTCGTACAGAAGTTACGTGACAAATAAATCAACGTAGACTTCTGGTTTCACATGCGATACGAACACTGGTCTCCTGGACGAAAGTCCGGTGTTTTTGGACACACCCCGACCTTCACCCTACATGGTGTTTGTCGCTCTTTATACTTTGTGGTTCAGGAATACATGGAATACACTCAAATTTAATTTGTGGGAAATTTACGAATTAAAGTGCATTATATTTTCGTAGGTATAGCTACGAACAGTGTAGAGAACAGCCTGAATGAAGAAAGGAAATAATACAGATATACATTATTGTATTTGTTGTAATTGCAGTGTCACCTAAAAAGTTTCCATCAAAGAACATATGAGAAACAAATAGGCAGTGTACACTATATATATATTTATATAAGACCAAAGCAGCTAACACCACCTCAATGGACCATCCACTTTTTCATACATTTAGGGAAAATATAATCATTCTTTTTAATTACTGCACCTAGGCACTCTATTAAAATTCTAATTCACCTCATCCACCTCGATTGATCTGTTCACAGTGGGTGGCTGTGGTGAAATGCACTGTATAATATTCATGCTGGTACGCCTTGGTTGTGCTGTGTGTCAGAAGCCATCTTGCAGCGAATCCCTCACCCACCTTGGAGCGCAGCCTGTGGAACTGATGAGGTGAAGAGCATTGCTCTGCAGCTCCATGCTAGTAATCACGGGACTGAAGAAACACATACATCATCTGCCACACAGGTTGGCATGGCGAGTGAAAAGCCTTCACATCACGTAAGATGTTGGACAAATGATGGCCATACGTGTGTTTGTCTCCTCACAGATGGCTGTGCATCTTCAGTCAGGAAAAAAGCTGAGCCTGGCACTTATTCCCCTCCCCCAACCCGCTCCTCTTGCTCCCTCTTCCTCGCTCCCTCCATCAGTCTTTTGTAGCACGTCCCCTTTTTTTTTTGCCTCTCCTCTGCAGGAGGTTTGATATTGGCAACACAGTTAGTGCCCTCCACGGAAATAACAGTGGAAAAGATGACATAAATTATTTGGCAATTGTTTGACACATGCAGGGCATTGTCCTTGCTATAATCATCAGCACTCTGTCACCTGAAGGTATGAGCGGTGCCACTGCTGCTTTGTGTCTCTGTGCTAAACCTCTTGGGCTGTTCAGGGCTCCTGCTCTCTTCACTATAAAGTATACGATGCACCTTTCCTCAAAGCAGCAAGAAAGAATACATCACAGTCGTGCTTTTGATGGCTTCTGCATTGGCATTTACACATGTGCAGAAAAAAACACAAGTCAAGAAATTAAGTAATAATGGTGACTATAGCGCACTGACACCTTATTGGCTGCTCATCAGCAGCCAAGTTACACTGCTTTAAGGAACACTTAGGAAATGCTATCGTCTCACTGTTGTTGAAGCGCTGGTAAATATTTAATAATATGAACTCATGAGAAGCAGCAGGGACAGATAGCCACCAGTGATATTAACATAACCCTGTTTTAATGGCACCATTGAGGGCAAGGAGTCTTTTTCCTCTACAGTGCTTTAAAATGGCTATAACTGTTTTTTAAATTTTTTCCAGACCGATCATAACCCTCTGCAGTCCAGATTCATTTTGGTTAATTTCGTTTAATTTAACTTTGGGATCATTTCCCCCACATGTACGGTATCCTTTTATTCAGTACAAACTCTGTTATAAGTCTAACTTGTCATTTTGTCAATTTAACAAAGTATTAAGCTGCCAGGAACCCAAAATTCATGGAGAAATTACACGCCTCTAAAAAAAAGCCAAATCTTGAGTGATAATTGCTCAAAATATTATTATAGAAAAGTTCTACGTTGTTAAAACAATGTTTAAGTGTTGATACAAACATACAGCAGAAAAATGTGAGAAATAAAACTATAATACCAGCCCGGTCGCACTAAACGGCGTACAAATGATACGGTAAACGCAAGTCATTTTGCGTGCAATAAGAATGCCATTCTTGCTTTTGGCGTGTCATGTCTACGCCATGCAGTCTGTACTGACTGTAATGTAAACGCATCTGCGTACATATGCTACGCTCAAAGCTGGTGACGTGGACTAAAACACGAGAAAGACTGCTTTTGGTCTTTCAACCAGGAAACCAGTGTTTGTATCCCAAATTGTTGTTGAAGTTATGTCAGTTGTTTTCCATACTTTAGTTACATTGTTTCTGTATGTACTTTACTTATTTTACAACAACAACTATGATGTTTTTCCTAGACATAACTAAGTGGTTTTGTTGCTTTAACACTAACTGCAGCTGTTATTGTAGTTTTGTTGTGTGGCACACAAATGACACGCTAAAAGGCTAAAATACGTTCTCATGACAGACAGAATGCCCTTGTAATGTTGTGCTATTTATACGCCTTCCCATGAGATTGGGTATCCTTCTCTTCAGCACAAACTCTTCTATAAGTTTGATTCATCATTTTGTCAATTTAACAAAGTATTAAGCTGCCAGGAACCCAAAATACATGGAAAAAATACACAGGTGCTTATAAAAAAGGACAAATCTTTAATGATAATCACTCAAAATATTATTATAGAACAGTTCTAGGTTGTTAAAACATTGTTTAACTGGTCATACAAACATACAGCAGAAACATGTGAGAAAACTATAATACAGTGATTTTATCCCAACCTTTCATTGAAAGTCAATGTATGCCTGTAAATCACTGAAAACATTAATAGTTTTTAAACATTTCTCTTTTTTGAATGACAAATGAGATACGGCGTGCCCGCAGTTTCACTTTCTAGTGATTTCTAGTGAACATCTGTTGCGTTCAGATGTTTACTATAGTTAATTATGCTGCTGATAATTCAATATGATAATTGATCATCCTTCAATGGAATCCTATCGTGATGAAATCATACATCGAGATACCGTGATACTCAATTACGTCATCTAAATTGATCATAACAAGCACATAATAACTCAAATTTCTCAGAAAATCTGATCATTTTGTACTAAAGTTCTTAATTACATGAGAAAATACTAATTTGGCAAGTATTTAATTCACACAGGAGTATATATAAAAATAGGCTTTACCGTGTGGTTATTTCACATAGACTGTATTTATTTATTCATTTATTGAATTACCAGAAAACTTCCTCTATCATGATGTATATCGTTATCGAGATATGGAATTACCTATATTGGGATAAAAGATTTTGGCTATATCGCCCAGCTCTACTTTTTCTGTGTAGTTTCTATATGATGTGTAAATAAAGTCATGTTACTATAAATAAAACATGTATTCCCAGATCAATAGAGGGACTCCAGAGGCTTTTAAATACCAACACACTGTATGTTATGATCCACTGACTGTGAGAACGAACATCGCAGCTGCTTGGCGCTGCATCAGATTCTGTTTATTTGAATTATGCCGGCATGTTTTGCACAACATCAGACAAAAGACAAAATCTCAACTGACTTTGCTCAATCTGCCCAGACCTGCTCAGCGGTTTGCAATCAGTAATGAACGACACCAAACATACAAACAGAGTTTTGCAGTCTTATTTCCCCAGGCAAGAAAAATTATATGCAGAAGTCTATGCCGTTCCATTAACAATGGTGGCTGCATAAGAGACTCTGAGAGAAAACAGTGTTGGTTTATGTGCACGAGTGTTTGGTTTACTTTCAAACGTCAGTATGAAACACATTTCAGTTAGCCAACGTAAAGACTATTGTTATTAAATTGTGGGATGATGATGCATTGCAGTTCATATGGAGCATCCACGGTAAAGAAAACCTCTGAGTAGCTCCGGCACATTGCATGCACAGTACACAACACATTATAGTGCATGGATATGAGATATAGTGCTGGATCAATACGTGATTTAGCTAGATGAAGAATGATGTGCAGCTCGGTGCGGGAAAAATTCAGCAAGAGACGAAAACGGTCCCTCCTCATGAAAAATGCTCATTATCAATGGGGGAGGTGTTTTGTCTCGATGTAATGAGATACTGTCATGCTGTGGTACAGTGCAGAACAAGCAGAGCCACCCCTATGCAGCCTGTACCATTCTATAATGTCCTTGCCCTTGATCAGTTCCCGCTGCCTTCAATTGCACTGAAAGCCATTATAAATTAATCACCTCGTCTCGCAATTTGCATAAAACACACACAGCAGCATTTCCATTCACCTCTATCTATGAACTGGATTAGGAGAAACTGCATTAAATGGCACATTAAAGAAGAAGAAGCCGATCTGTAGCGAAAGGCGGTAATTCGGCGACAATGGCAGCGGAGCAATTCCTGTGAGCGGTATAATTAATGTATGCCTTGCAACCATACATGGGGAACAGCTCAGTGCATGTGGGGAACAAAAAGAGAGAAATTTCTCCCACGAGTCTTCCGGTTCTCGCCTGCTTTCTGCAAATTTCGTCAGCATAATACAATATGATTTTGCTGCCATGGTTTTTATGTTTTGACAAATCTCCGCATGCAGATTTATATTGAGATTCCAAAGGATTTACACGTCCTATCTTGTGTGTTTATTTTGGCTGCGCGAGGCAGCGCGATGTGGTGTACCTGCTCTCTCAAATTATAACAGATTTGCCCCGGCGCGATGAGGTAATCAGCTATTCGAAAATGCCTAGCTATTACTCAGACAACGAGGAGCCAGTCAAGACAATAAACTTAACTGAAAGACTGAAGATTGATCACAGAGTTCTTATTTAGACAAACACGACTCGGAGAAAAAAGCAATTCATCTGATCTGTCCTGGTGTATTCTCTCTATGAATCAGCAAAAATAGAGAGGCCATCCCTGACTTAGATTAGAAAAAAAAGGGCATAAATCATGTAATTACGTTGTCAAAACAACATCTGATCTTTGCACACACACTTTTGTTTACCTATAAAAAAATACTTTCATCTTTATGCTCTGCTTAGATGTTCCTAATTAATCTAGTTTTCACACTCGCCACTCGCTCTCTGAATTATAAGCAGAGCGTGAACTTTGCATCCAAAACAAATAATCTGTTGCATTCACAGATGTTGAAGAAAGTTTTTGATGTGGAATTACTCAACATCTGCACAGTGTAACATTTGTATTTTGTCTCTTTTACTGTTGCTAATACACCAGGCTGTTCTCCTACACCATTCGTAGCTATACCTACGAAAAGTAATGTACTTTAATTCGTATATATATCACAAAATCAATTGGTATGTAATCCATGTAATCGGGAACCAGGAAGTATAAAGAGCGATGAACACTGCGTAGGGAGGAGGTCAGGGTGGATCCAAAATCACCGGATTTTCGCCCAGGAGGCTGGTGTTCGTACCCGCTGTTAAACTAGAAGTCAACGTTGATTTATTTGTCACGTAACTTCCGTACTGAAGTAACGACACTTCCATTATTTTAACCCAAATCACAATCTTTTCCTCAGTAGTTTTCACTTCCGGTGCAGCGTAAGTTAACCATAATCTTTTCCTAAACCTAACTAGTAGTTTTGTGGTCTAACCCTAACCAAGTTGTTTCCTTTGAAGACGGAAGTTTATATTGAAAAGACTGGAGCGTAAATTAACACCGGACATTTCTAGGAAAACGCACAAAAATGAGGAATAACTTTTCGTAAGATATCATATGAACGGTTGTATGAGAATATGTTGCAATATACAGTACATATAGCAACCCGTCTCCTAAAAATTACGTTCCCATACAAAGAAACTACATTGTGAATTATGTTTCGAGGGGAACATATTTTGACGCAGATTACATTTGTTTTTAACACATCACAAACCCGTTTGTAATGAGTCCACGGAAGTCCACATAGGGAGGAGGTACTAAACCTAACCAAACAGTTGTGTTGCCTGAACCTAACAATGTAGTTCTGTTGCATTTTTCTTATGTTTTGTTTTCGCAGTCCTTTTAAGCCAAACCATGATGTTTTTTTGCTAAACCTCAGGAAGTAGTTTGGTTGCCTTTTTGTTGTTGTTTCAATTTACAACATTAACATGTTTAAAACTGTTTCAAACAAATATGTTTCCGTTGAAACGCTAATTGAGAATGCAATTTCGTTTTGTGGGAACGTAATTTTGTAGGAGACAGGGTTACATACAGTGCACTGGCTTACAGTTCTTCAGTCGGTTAATTCCTATGTCATAAAACTATTAAAACATTTGAGGACTGTGGGCTGAAAAAAGAGAAAAGCGTGTGCAGTGTAATTATGAAATGATCCGGCTGTGTAATGGACATCAGGCTTGTAAAGCTGCCTGCCCAACAATCTAGTTTGGCAGTGAGGAGCCCATATTAACAACACAACGGTAGTTATTCTCCCAGTGCTTTCCTAAATGTCACAGTTTGCATTTGTCAGATTGCAATGTATCACTTAGAGGGGGGTGATGGGAAACCCTCCAAGAGTAACCTTGAATGGCAGCCAATCGGCACGGGACCAATGGCCTCCCATTCCTCTGCTTCGCTGCACTGCACTGGTGCTGCACTCTACAGTATATTTAAACACATGCCGACACCCAAGAGGAGGAGAAATAGCACCTGACCCCTTGAAACTGATACCCTCGCAAGCAAGGGAGAGGGGAAATTGTTTAATGAAGATGGATCACGGTGATGGCTTTACATTTCATTTCTTAACAGCGGGCATACGGCTTTATTACAGCCAGTCCTCACCTTTGTCCTCTCCCTCTCAGACGAGGCACTCAGGAGGCTCTGTGTACTCACTTTAGTTTGGTTTTAGTGGCTTTTTTTGGGGCGGTGTGTGTGTGTGGCGTCGGTTGCCTCCTGAATGTAAAAATCTGCCTGCATTGTAGAACTTGCTTAGCTGGCTAGTCAACAGGGAAATGTTGACAATTCAGCCCAGTTCCATCTGGCCACATTCTTCCTGGTCGAGCTGCTCTGTGAGGTCTCCTGTGAAATGATGTCCTCTATCAGCAGCGAATGTCACAAGCCCTACACCATTATTGCAGAATAGGATCCCCACAGACTGTGTGGAAAGGAAGGGATTCAACATCTCTTATTCGACTCCTTCCCTCTCCCATATACTAGAAGTAAAAAGATGAAATGCCATAAGATGCACCTCCATCTTGTATCTTGAATGAACGTAAGCGATCTGCATATATATCCAGGAAAACAGGGTGCTACCAGTGAGTGAAACACAGGTTCAGGAAATTAGTTTGTTTTCATTAAGGTGGAGGTATGCTCAACACAAACTAATTCCTTTCGCACAAAACTCTTGCTCAGCAAAGATGGGAAATACTATAAAATTGTACATTTGAACCAATATGAATATTCCTTGTATAAAAATATGGCTATTATTGACACTACACCTCTTTATCCTTCTTAAAACCCACCTGCCCGTCAGCAACGAGCCTATTTGGTATATTTTCGGTGCAGGAAGGAGAGAAAGTACTGTTTGTCAGTTAGTGTAGTCTTTGTTTGCAATGGACATTCTTTTGATCGGTGGACCATTATGGAGAAACAATGTGACACAACTACGGAAAACCCGTCACAAATGTCAATAAAAAAAAGTCACTAACGTAGCTTACAAAACAAAATAGCGGTCAAGAACGGTCTCGAACCTAGTCTCCTGGTTAAAAGTCGTTCATGAGCCAACCATAATTGTTTTTTATTTTTGCTTTTTATTCTACGTCACAAACTCTTACCATAGCATTTATACGCAGATGTGTTTACATTGCGGTCAGTACAGAATACATGGTGTGGTGTACACATGAGACGTGGGAATCAAGAAAGGCATGCTTATTGCACACTAAAGGCCTTGCGCATTATCGTGGCATTTATACGCCTTTTCGTGCGAACGGGCAGGAACAAACATGGGTTGAAGCTGATTGAAGTCAGAGCCGTGGTAGCTTCTGTGTCATCAAGTTCAACTCTTCTAAAAAAAGGTCACGCAAAAAGAACCAGCTGTACTGTATTATGCTATAAATAACAGCAGCTTTGCAGCGACTGCTATGTGTTTAGGACCGGCTAAGGCTCATTCCAACTACAGGCTGACTGAGTTTCTCCACATTGAAAATAGTGCTTTAAACCATTTTATAAGTTTGGATTTAATTTTGATCAAGACTATAAATGCATACATTCTGATTATTATGGCGTTAGTATGGCAGACAGTTGACTCCTCAACTCCTCACTGATCAGCTCATTTGCATACAGAGCAATGCTGTGGATGTCTGAACTGGAGTCTGCACCTCTGAACCCTGGACCAAAGGCCACGGGTTCAGATGGACAACAGGGCCCTCAGGCCGTAAATCTGAACCCTTCTCACCTCGGATGACAAACCTTAAGTGCATCAGCAGTGCAGTATTTCCCTGAAACTGAGCAACCCACTAGTTGTATTGAATATTTTTACATCATGAGAGATTTTAATCCACTTATGGCACCAAACATTGTGAGGATTTGAGGCTGTGCTGCAACAAATTCAATTTAGCACCACGGGTAATTCATTTTGGTCCGGTATATGGAGATATAGATGGACATGGACGTATGGTGGCTCCTCACACAGTAGCTAGTGAATTTTAAATGAAAGTTAATGGAAGTTTCAAGTCATCAAAAAACTTGTTCTGGTCGTGAACCAAAGGGAGCATTTGTCTGTTATAACAAAGATATACGAGTCTCGCAATACACAGCTCGCTAGTCTTAATTAGGTGGCTACCATCAAATGGGAATTGTATCATCACATTGGTAAGTGTACCACAACATGCTCGCCCCTAACCTTATACATTTATGAATTTCAATATTAACGAGGGCACGAAATACTTAGAGGAATAATTAATGCTGGACTAAATTGAGTTTGAAAAGCCTGTGGTTTACCGTGTCATTGATGCACGCTGTCAGCCAATTGCAGAGGCTGAGAGATTGGGAGGGTCAGTGTGTAATGTCCATGCGATGAGTAGTGCTGCTTTACGACTTCCATTTGCTCCAGTGCGGGCAGCCTTCCCACTGGTCCCCACTAATGACGTCTCTCTAATGCTGCATGGAAGAGCAGAGGAGGGTAATGTAAGTGGGGATAGGGGAGCCACTCGGGTAAGAATTAAAACACGATAATTGATAATATTTCAATGTAGCTTAACGGAATTGCTTCATGTCATGTTCAGCAGGATTATCAATGAATGATTAACAAAACATACACGTATTTCATAGTTGAAAGATATGAGCATCGGATGTTGGTCTGATGGAAGTAATGGCCGAAGTACAAATGCTCACAATGAAAGTAATTCTGGAAATATGAGCACTTTAAGTGCAGGCTGTACTCAGTGTTGTTCTCCTGCAATGACAAATTGGGTTTGTTTTATTTGCTGCTTTTATGAATGAAAGGTATCAGTTTTATGAATACGTTAAAAGCTCAAACATGTCTGTTTCTCCACATCTTCCTCATTATTGCCACAATGGCTTTTGATCAGAAGACTCATCTTTTTAACATGCTGAGTGCCCACAGTAACACAAAATGCATATAAGTTAATGTAAGTACATATTGATTTCCATAAATTTCAAACTATGAAACCTATTAGAAACTGGAAGAATTAATAATATAATATAATATTGACATATATGTCTAGACCATACAAACATGTGTTTTGATGTATGTATAATACTTGTTTTTAAAATGTGTCACATATATAATTCTTTATATGTATAACATACTGTATATGTATTTGTATATATATGTAA
>CAKALG010000356.1:0-25546 GCA_916700815.1 Helicolenus hilgendorfi | reverse complement strand
GTACACCAGCTACAGTACTTCGTAAAAAAATCTATTCAAGTGTACATCTTTTTTAATGCAGCAACAAATTGGTCAAAACTTAAACAGGAATTCAAATTCCAGTATATAAAGTATATAGTATTTAAACATAGAATTGAATTGAACAGATCGGCCCCATTGTCATCAATACCCGATCCAGCTATTTGAGTCAGTATAGACCCGATATCCGATCCGGTATTGGTGCATTCCTATTTGTGGCTTATTAATTAATTAAAATTTCACCCACTTAAATAATCCTGTGTTTCTGACCGAAACCACTTGAATGTGCCTCCAGTCTCATATATGACTTGTGAACTGAGACACATCTACACAAGGAGGTCGTTAACACAGCATAAGTAAGACATCTGAGTTAGTATTGATGTTACATCCTGAAATATGGGGATGCACTGATACTGGATCGGATATCGGGCCGATACTGACTCAAATAGCTGGATCGGGTATTGATGTCAATGAGGCGGATCTATTCAATTAAATTCTATGTTTAAATACTATAGACATTATATACTGGCATTTGAATTCCTGTTTTAGTTTTGACCAAGTTGTTGCTGCATTGAAAAGGTTTACATTTGAATTATTGTTCCTGTTAATTTTAAAGATTTATTTTACCAAGTCACTGGTGTATGACTTATTATTTTAGTAATAAATAATTTAACTAATAAAAACACAAATGCAGGATCGATTTAAGGAAGAGTTTTGAGATCTCATCAAATTGAAACCAAAAGCTAGTATGAAGAGGAATTGAACAGAGCTGCCTCATACAGCTCACTCCATTACCTATCCACTTCATTATCTATACATTAATCCAATATCTACAAAACAATGATATGTTTCAATGTGTTTGTTGGGCTGTTTAAAGCCTATTGCTTTATGTAGGCTGTCTGTCTTGCAAGCCAAACGAGTAGCTAAAGTGAGAATGAAGTGCTCAACATAAATTATCAAATGTCTTTGCTGTTGGGTTATTATCTGTGAAAACACACTTAAGAAATATTGTGTCAGTGACATCTATGCTTATCTCGTCTATAGCATTAGTTGGGGCCTTGTATTCCCTGCTGTGTGTGATGACATCAGGTCCTTTTAGTATGTGAAGATGAGAAAGATGAATAACTGAAATACAGAATGCTTGACAGCTAACTCTGGGTGATGATTAGGCAAATAAAGATGGCTCTTTATTTAATACTTGACATTTAAATGCAGGTTAAATTGTTCGTCAGTGATCTCCCGCTGTGATTGACAGCGCTCATAAACGTTCAAAAGTCTTTGGTCAGCAGTACATCCCTCTTGTGGCTTGCACACTAATATGAATCTTTGCAACTTTTTTTTCAAAATAACAAAAATGAGAATCATATTCTAATAACTGGTATTAGAGTTGTTGTTGTTTTTTTCTGGACGGCTCTGAAATTGCCAATATTCCTCAATTGTGGTGCATTCAGTAATATTAATTAAAAATGACAAATATTTAAATCTTTGTGGAATTAACGCAATTATTAAATGAGTAAATGTGAAACTCATTGATCCCGAATGAGCTGTCCAGGTGCTAATCACTGCTGTCACACTCTGTGTTCTTGCAGGTAAGCAGCACTCCAGCATGTATTCGAGCACTGACCAAGATGCTGTACTGCCCCTATTGTCAGGGCATGCCGTCCGTTAAACCCTGTAAGAACTACTGCCTGAATGTGGTGAAGGGCTGCCTGGCCAATCAAGCTGACCTGGATCCAGAGTGGAATCTGTACATTGGTAAGTCTTTGCAAGTATCACTCCAGATGTTTTTCACCTGGGTGCTGCTGTTCTGTTATTTCCTAACATTCCCATTTATCCCTGGGTGTATGGCTCTACAATATTGTTAAAAGGTTCTAATGGATGGGGTGGATATGGGGGAAAAAGCACATCATATTCTCGCATTAATGAGACATTTTGAGGTTCAATTTTGATTGGGAAAGCTGCAGACTTGAGTGTTGATTGGGTGAGATTGGCAATAGCTGCAAGCAACCTTTTTACACTACATGGAGTAACTGGACTCAATTTAATATCACAAATATATGTTAATGTGGCTTTACGCATTTAGTTTGTTATGCTCATGAAAGAGACCACCTCACTGTTTAAACATAAGTGAAATGGCACTTTGAGGCTGTTTTATGATCACAAAGAACGGCTGTTATTATTCGAATCGTATAAGAAACTGAAAACCTAATAGTGCAACGGAACCACCACTGAATACATGTTGGAGTTTAAATACCCCTGAATTTATAGCATATCTAAATTTATGTGTTTTGAGTTTCCCTATGTGAAATTTTCAGCAGGTTAAATTTCATAATTAGGTAAAGAGTTGCTTATAGGATTCAAATTATACCAGCCTTTTTTTGCTTCCATCATGTTTGGTGTTTTTTATGTCTTCGCGTGGCGACAGCCGTGTCCAGAGGCATTGTGTTTTCAGGTTATCCGTTCGTAGGCACATCCGTCCGGTCCATTCTTGCAAATATGATATCTCATAAACGCCTGGAGGGAATTTCTTCAAATTTGGCACAAACGTCCACTTCGACTCAAAGATGAACTGATTAGATTTTAGTGGTCAAAGGTCACTGTTACCATAATTCAAGAAGTCATATTAAGGCTGTCAATCTATTCAAATATTTGATTGCGGTTAATCGCATGGTTGTTTATAGTTAATCGTTGTGTATCTGTTCAAAATGTACCTTGAATGGAGATTTTTCAAGTATTTAATACTCTTATCAACATGGGAGTGGGCAAATATGCTTGCAAATGTATGTATACTGTATACAGTATGTATTACTGGAAATCAAGTAACAACACAAAATAATGACAAATATTGTCCAGAAACCCTCACAGGTACTGCATTTAGCATAAAAAATATGCTCAAATCATAACAAACTGCAACCCAACAGGCAACAACAGCTGTCAGTGTGTCAGTGTGCTGACTTGACTATGATTTGCCCCCAAACTGATTGTCATAAAGTGGGCATGTCTGTAAAGGGGAGACTCGTGGGTACCCATAAAACCCATTTTCATTAACACATCTTGAGGTCAGAGCTCAAGAGACCCCTTTGAAAATGACCTTGACAGTTTTTTCTCGCCAAAATTTAGTGTAAGTTTGTAGCATTATTTATCCTCCTTCCTGACAAGTTCATATGGTGCCAGTATCTTCACTCTAGCTTTAAAACTGAGCCAACTACAACCTAAAAATCGCAAGTTGCGTTATTAGTGGCGTTAAAACAAATTGGCGTTAACGTGTTGTTATCGCATTAACTTTGACAGCTCTAATTATTATGCTAATTATGACAATTTCACACAAATGTCTAAAAGGATAAAATGATAAAGTGATGACATTTTGGACAGACATGGGTATAAACTGCAACTCGACTGGTTGGTAGAGGCAAACAACCGCGAGGCGGTAATCCTAGTTTTTTTAGGGGGGGGGCAAAGCAAGCTGTATGTAACTATAGTAAAGCATTTTACAGTGGTTTTGTTCAAAATGAACTGATATTAAATGTAAAAATATGGCTCAGGTCAAACTGTTTACCTTTAAGTCTGCAGGATTACAGAAATAGGTGTGTTATGTGGTTGAGTTTGACTTTCTATTTTAAGAGAGGTTACAGCTGGTGCTGTGTTGTTATCATGTTTTGACAACATCAGTTCCATTGACACACATCGGGCCCTCGGATAAGAGGCTGCTTTATTTGTCATTCTTCTATCAACGTTTTCTTGCATGAAAAGATTTTATTCATGGGATTCTGCTCTCCTGCTGGGCTAAATGGGGACTTGTAATAGGGCAGAAGTGCACAGCGGGGAGTGTCAAGTTTTGTGAGGAGAAGTTCAATGGTAACTTGTTCAGCACAGAGACAGAAAAAGTACAAACATGAATGTAAAATTTATATATTTATTTAATATTTCATAGAATGCCTAACACAGATGACTCCTGCTGTCATTTAGATAGACTCTTCCTGTAGGATTGAACTAAAGTGGTGACAGTGAAAACGTGACTGGGCTGCTGTGAGAAACAGGAGCTTTGGTTGTTCCTTGTCAGCCTGTGGCAAATAAAACATTGAAATCATTGTCATCAGTGTTTATAAAGAAAATACGATATAGCAGATTTTACAAAATGATTTATTTTTTGGCAGACTCAAAGACACAGCAAAATTAAAAATACAAGTTCTGATCCTGTGTCCATGCATTCATTATTTTGTTACCTCTTGTTATAAGCCAAATATGTGACCAAAAAAACATTTATGCATTCATATTTCAATATCCCTCTCTTTTCTCTTGTAAAACGTCATCCTGCATACCGTATGTACACAAATGTATCCAGTCCAACATGATAATGGGACAACCAGCTAAGCCTCCCATCATATAAGACCAAGTGTGGATCTTGTTGGTTGTAATCGCGCGCAGAGCGGTGCCATGGGTCAGAGGTGTGTGTTGTGGCAAAAATGTTCGTGTTATATTTCCAGAAGATCATGATTAAGATCTAATTTATTAATTTCCTCTCATCCTCCACCTTATGATCTTACATCGATGATTGAGGATTCTCCCAAAACTAATGCTTGCAAGTCATGCTCACTTTTGAGCTATCAAATCCCTGAACGACTTGATCAAATCCCTGAAAGGCTTGATCAAATCCCTGAACGATTTGATCAAATCTCTCTCAAAATAATTCCCCAGCCAACATACTCTGTTTCGCTCGGAAATGTGTCACAAAACAGATGCTAAAGAAAATGAGCAGTGTTAAATTTTGTTATCATTTCTGACTCCTCACTGCTTCAGTTTGCCGCTGTCTGGCGCTGAAATGCTGCAGGGACGGGGGGTGCTCTGATGGCCTCACACCTGTCACAGCACAGGACGTGTTTCTTGGAGACATTGTGCTTTTTTAACGTTTTATTTTGGAACGTCAATGCTCTCTGACAGCAGAAGCACTGTTACCAGCCACTTTGGCCGAACTCTTTGCAATGAATACAATGCACAATGTTGGTCGTTTTACCCTAACTGAGCCATAGAAATTTGACAAGCCATTCTTTTGGCCTTTTTGTACAGTATGTGGTAGGCTTTGGCTCTGGCTTGGAGTCCGATGAGACCATCTCTGCCGGAGATGTTAGGTCAGGATTAGGCATCTTACCGGGTACATGGGAGACAGGTGGTGGAGCGAAACAATCAATTGTTCTCTTCATTTAGAATTACCGGTATGTTTTAAGGTTGTGATGTCGCTCGAGGAGGAGTATATGGTGCGGTTTCACACATACATACAACATGCCTTTTTTCCCCATCCGCATTCAGCAAAGAGGAGTATCAGGGTCAGTGAGTAGGGCGCGGCTCTCTGCAGAATGCGGGTGGGAAAAAAGAATAACGCTACACACATACACACACAGAGACAGACCTACTAAACGTCAGACGCACTGGTGCGATCACTGAAACTGTTTAGTCACACTTAATAAAAAAAGTTATACTATAGTATGTTGAAAAAAAGAAAAGTCATAGTATGTCGAAAACAAATCATAGTATAGTATGTCGAAATTTAAAAAAAATGATTATAGGATGTCACTTCATAGTATGTATAAAAAGTAAAAAAAATCATAGTATCATATGTCAAAAAAGACGGATTTTTGGTTGCATGTGCAACCAAAATGGCCGCACTCTGGAGCCCTGTTATCCGCCTATCAAATGTGTGTTAGCAAACAAGTGAATACTTACACATCCAGCAGAGTCAGAGCATCTGTAAAATGTATACCTCCAGTATTCTCTCTCCTTTTAGCTCGTTTTTTTTTTGGCTTGCTTGATGTTCAGTCCTCCTCACCAGTCCCTCGTTGTCTTTGGCACTCGGCCATTTTACGCTGGGCGTGTAGTGTACAACCAGCTTGTGCAAGCTTGTGACCTTGGAGCGGTTGCACAAAGTTGTGTGCCAGTCTTTGTGGGAGCCACTGGGACTATATGGACCAGCGATCCAAGACAACGAGCAGCTCAAAGAGGGTGAAAGTTGCAAAGAGCTTCAGGGTGGAGGGTTGATTCTCAGTTGGATCAGCAGTACTACCAACATTTTTACTTTACAAAGTCATTTGATTCATCAAACTATCTCTGCAACCGACGGTACGCATAAAGTTTTTGGCATCATTGGGCAAAAAGTCCATAATAATCTTTCAGTATATTGTAATTCAAGTGTTCTGAGAGATAACTCGGCTGTTCATTCAACAGAGGCAGCTGTCAATCACTCGCAAACTCCGATCAAACGGTCAAACTAGGGAGCGCTGATCAAATATGAATCAATATTATTACAATCAATATTGTTACTGTAATGCCAATTTCTTGCATAAAGTGTTTTCAGAAACATCTTGTAGTGTACTGTTTAGCTGTAAAATAAGAAAGTTTGCTCCGGCTGGTGGGCGGTGCTTGGTATTTCCTCAAGCTGTTCTCAACATGGCTGCTGGGTCACAAGCTTTCTCATTTTATTTTTAATCATATTTGCTCTGATTCTACCCGCTGCCACTTTATAGTTTTGAAGTTGACTTTAAGGATGAAGGTGAGGAATTAGTTTCATTAGCAATGACCACAATAGAGATGTCTGAAAAAGTGCATAATGGAAAATAAAAGTAAATCATATATATTTTCTCAGGAGATAACAATGTCTTTATTTAATACCTGTCAAAGCATATGACGTCTTGTTTAAGTCTTCATTTTGTTAGTAATTAATGAAGTTTGCTTCTTTTGCAAAGCACTCTAAAACAACCATTTTAAGAGATTACTTAATTAAAGTGCAACCGATGCAACGTATATAGGACTTCTAGCCATAGCTAATTCTAATCCTCTACCTCTATCTGTGGTGTCTGACAGTTTGTTTCTGTACCCTTACGTTGCATGGCAGGCAGGAAAGAAAGCAATATATGTGGGTGTTTGCTTTGGATGCATGCAGTCACTAATATCGATGTGGAAGCAGATCTGTTTAAATGATCCATGGTGGCCTGGATGTCTCTATGTGTTAAACAAGCACAAGGTAGAGCAACTCAGACCTCAAGAGTTTTCTTTTGGGGTAGTGCGGTATAGTCGGAAGATCGATTGGACATCTTATACTATTTGAAACATGCAGCGATAGTTTGTTGAATAAAAATCGCAAAGAGGCTAATAGTAATTTATGGGCTAAAGTTTTTTTAGAGATACATATTCTTGCAGTTTAAACAAAGTGAACAAATACTTAGGTTGAACAGCTTAATGCAGGTTTAGCTTTATAGCCAAATCCATATATCTTACAATGCAATAAGTTTGATATATAATGAGGGTGTATTCAGCAAATATTTAGAGCTATTTGGACAATCAAGCTTCACAGACTCCAGCAGCTTGTGAACTACTGATATATTTCACTGCATATCCAGGTGAGCATTATGAAAATGAACCACAAACATAATTGGAGATTTTATACACACATAATGATTTAATTATAATAATTTGGCATCATATATTTGTTTTCCCACTTTGTTTATTAGTTTTCACAGCTTAAAAAAAACCCATTTTGCATACAAAAGAACAGGAAAACATTTTCATCTTTTTTTGTTAAGGACACAAACAGACAAACAAAATCAAGTATAGTAAGATAATCACCAATATTAAAATAATAATAGGAATAATAATAATAAAACCAAATAATAATTAATAAACAGACTTTAAAAAAACCCCAACAACAATAGACAAGGTGTGTGTTTGTATGTGTGCGCGACAGTTTGGAGTAAATTTGTTTATAGCAAATGATGAAAACAAACTAAACTACAATCTCACAGCTGCTCAAGCATTTATATAATGAGAGGTTACCATATGCTGCTAAAATTCCCCTGAGGTCCTCTTAGAGCAAATCTTATCTTTTCTAGCTTCAAAACTGTAGTGTATAGCATCATATGTTTTTGAAAACACATACATTACATAGTTAATGAAGCTAACATGAAAATTATACTCGACATATTTTTTGAGGATGACTGTATTTATTAGCTTTCCTTGGGCTTGTAGAAAGCAGCGTATAGAGAGACCCAATGCGCATATTCATGACTAATTCAGTCAATTCATGGATGTTATTTCATGAAATTCTTAGTCATGGTTGTTATTGACATTGTAACATGTTTATTTAAATATTGTAATATAGTTTTCTCTGTCGTTCAAGTCGTTAAAAGAACCACAGGGTGCCATATTTTATCTATCCTGCCACAGAGGGGCATGTTGGAAATGTGTTGTGTTGACCTACATCATTAAACATTTGATTTGTCTGTTCAAAAGAATTCAGAAGAATTCAGTCAGACGATGATAAAACTGCATACAAGAGTGGCTAAATCACGAGTTGGCCCACAGCCTTACGGCCTCATGAAAGCAATGAGATATCTGCATTTGACACGAGAAATCTCGATATGTATTCAGTTTGTTTGTTCACACAGATCTAAAATTATTTAATCTATTTGTTTGATATTAGTGCTTATTTTATTCGTCAATACATAATACACTACATACTTAACGATATATAATACAATTTGTATGTAGAATCATTACATACAGACAAACTGTAAATCCATTGAATGTTAACTGGTAGAGTGGTAGAATGAGGAGGATGGTGTGTCTGCTTTGCAAACCTGTGACCATTCATTGACTCAGTCATGTATTTCACCGGCTGTACCAGGGGTAATTGCGATAAAAATGCAGTTAACATTATGCTAATGTCATATCATATTGCCTAATTGCAACAAAAGGTTATTGTTAAGGTTAAGAGCTAAAGACATGATAAAAAGTTAATCAGTAGCCATTTTTATGATCAATTAGCTATCAATTTAATTTATACAAATATGTCAACCATTCTGTGGTTTCAACTTCTTCAAAGTGAAGATTTGCTGCTTTTCTCAGTTTTGGTATCTGGTAAACTAAATATGTTTTGGTTTTGCACTGTTGGTCAGACAAAACAAGATATTTGAAGACATCACTTTGGACTTTAGGTATATTGTGTGCATTCTTCACTATTTCCTGGCATTTAATTGAACAGACGGTTCATTGATTAGTCGAGATAATAATACGCAGATCAGTCGATCATGAAAAGAATCATTAATTGCCATAAGTGTATATTTTAATAATTAAAATCGATCCAATATTGAATAAATCTGCAATGTAAAACTGTTCCAAAAGAATCCACTGCAGATCTGCTGTTACTGTTGTTTCTGTTGCTGTTAAAGCCCAGTAATGTAGAAAAGTGGTTGCTAAGAGAGCAATCAACAAACTGGGTAAACAGGGCATTAGTATGCATTAATATCCATTAATGACAGTTTCAACAGGCCAAACAGAATATTCATCAGGGCTGGGATGATACACCTATCTCCCGATTTTTGATAACCTTTTTAACACTAGACCATGGGAAAAAGTTGAATCATACACTTCTAGGGAATTTTATATCTAAATGATTTCAGTAAAAATGTTTGATTTTCAGCATGTATGTAGTCAGAGATGTCCTGAAGTCAAATATATCAGTCATTGTCAGGCATTATTTATTAATGCATTTTCCTCACAAATTAGTTATTTTCTTTTTAATTTATAAGGGACATGTAATATTTTATACTTCTGGTGAATATAATCCATCAATATAATTTCCATATATGTATTTTGTATATACAGTTCCCACTGTTAACATCTTATTTTGAAAACCAGACGTAGTCACACGTGTTTACTTACGTTAACTTCGCCAAGTCTGTCGCTAGCTCTTACCGTTCTCTTTATACATCCATGGTCAGCTCCATCGGGTCCGTTTGAATGCATTTAACATAAATGCCAGTATATGGGTGCTCTACAGTTGTAGAATCAGCCGACTTGACCACAGAGATGCGAGTGACGGCTGGCTTGACTGCACGTAACCGCTATACGATAACGTTTCCTTTCAATGACAGAGTTAGCATGCAGCTTTAGCCATGATGTCTAGCTCTGCTTTTCTTGTCAAGTGTCCATATTTTACTGTATGTGTGGTGTTTACCACTTTGGATTTAACATGTGAGAGTGCAAGTTTTATCCACGCAGACCCTCACCCTCTTCTGCTTTCTCGATTTGGCTCACTGCGGCCGGTTGCGTTTTGTTTTGGTGATGGATACGGAACGGATATGACGTCATGTTACTCTGACTACAACAATAAAAGCGGTAATTTCTGTATGATGAAGCAAACATATCGATTTTGGCATTAAAAAATCTATTTCAAAATCGTAAAATAAAATTGCGATACATAGGTGAATTGATTTTTTTCCCACCCCTAATATTCTCCTTACCTGTCAGTCTGTTTTATATTTGTCTGTATGTACTGTAATGTTAATGTAATTCATCTATTTAAAAACTATCCTCTTCAATGTCATGACACTCTCTATGTCTGTACTACTGTTATATATTACATATAAAGTATATTATTAAGTGTCAGTTAAATAGATTGCTGCATGCTCACTCAGACCAAGCATGTGTATTTCAATCTAGCTAAAACCTAAAACATTCTGCATGTACTCCACTAACAAGGAATACAATTCAGACTCAGCTCAACTTGAATTTAACACTTTTACATTTCTGCCATTAATCGTGAAGCGGCGTTCATTCTGTCTTCATCAGGACTCTTGTCGATTGGATTATTGGTCCTCAGTGTAGATTAAATGCCAGTTCCATATCTTTTGGCTCTGACATTTCATGCTCGTTATAGGATGAAAGATTTTCAATTAGCTTAAGGCCTAACCACAAAAAAGGTATTGACTTGGCTCTGGGTGTAAAATTGTCAGGAGGGCTCTGTCATGTTCAGCATAATGTAATGCGTAATGCCATATAGATGATGCTGATATGAATCGTACTGTACATCGTCGTCTTACATAACAGTAAGTGATTCTTACTCCAACATGACAGTCATCTTGCCGTTATTTACAGTGCGGTCAACTGAAAATGGGTTGTATCAGCTCACTGATAAAGAATAAGAAGCTTTAGCTCCAGGGCTCAGAGAGAAATTGTGAGAAACACCTGAGAGTCCTGACACAGAGCCGGTACAGACCTGCAGCTAAGATATTCATCTTGATTCATCCTGTGGTTGGTCTGAATTGAAGCTGCTCCACTGACCAGAGAAGACAAGATATCGGGGAGGCGAAAACTAATCCAACCAAAAGAGTGAGAAATCCTTTAAACCTAGAGGCTGTGCCCATGATAGCAACGATTTTTCCCTACAACACCTTCCCCCTGAATGACTCCACTCGCAGGAAATAACACCTTCTGATTGAATATATTTCGACTTGTGACAGAACTTGAACCAAAAAAAGCGCGAATTTCACATCAACCGAGGCCTCACCGTCATTTATTCGTAATGTAAGTGTGTGGCCCCGAAGAGGCAAGCTGAAACAGATGTGTGTTTGAAGAGCAGCTGTGCTGCTATATATTCCTCCGACTTGTGAAATGTTTCAGAATGTCACTGAATATATTTGCCAATTTTCTACTTCTGCACTTTTACAGAGAAAGAAAAATAATAGGTTCAAGCTTCTAATTTTGGGATGTTTTGATTTGATGTTCCACTTTCTTTGGAATTAATGATTTGTTGTTAAGGCCAGTGCACAATAAATGATGGAATAATTGCCATCCTAAATCACATCATTATAAGAAGGCTTATGACAGCTTAGAAAAAAGTGCAGTTTTTTTTTTTTTTTAAAGCAGCTTTGATCAATATTTTTATAATAACAATATTGGGACAATGTACATCTGGATGACATGGCCAAGATCATTTCATATCTCGATAACGATGTATATCACAACTAGGGATGCACCGATCCGGCTTTTTCAGTCCCGATACCGATACCTGGGCTTCGGGTATCGGCTGATACTGAGTACCGATCTGATGCCAATGTTTAATTAATAAACTGTATGCCTCACTGTTTGGAAGTGACTGGATCGGGCTTGACTTAAACATTGCTTTCCTAACTTTGTAAAACAAAATTTAACAAATAAATACACAGATCAAATTTTACTGAATTGTATTAAAATACAAAAATTGTATACCTGCAACTTGGTAGAAAATCTTCAAAATTAACAGGAATTACAATTCAATTGTAAACCTTTTGGTCAAAATTGAAAAATTCCAGTATAAAATGTATATTGTATAAAAACATAGAATTGAATTGATAGATCAGCCCCATTGTCACCGATACCCGATCCAGCTGTTAGAGTTAGTATCGGCCAGATATCCGATCCGGTATTGGTGCATCCCTAATCACGGTATTCCCCTTCCCCTCTTTTACCTGTAAAAAATCTTCGTATATCCATGACTGACTGCCCTGTCAGCCAATAAGACATGAGTATTTCCATGTATTTTCCTGTAAACCCTCTCTCTCTCTCTCTTTCTCTCTCTCGTATTGCCTCGTTCCGTTCACTGAAGATACAAAATTACAACACTCCCGTCTTCTTAGTGACAATTAACCGCTCAAAGTGGAGGATTGTTCAGGGCTAAAGAAAAAAAATCTTCCGAATGCCAAGGCCAGGTGACGCCACTGGCCCTGAGCAAGAGATTAATCAGACAAGCAAATAAGATATGACTACGAAATTAAGTTTAAAACGCAAGCTGATTGCAGGCTCCAAAAGGCCAATGTCAATTTTATAGACGCTTGTCTTACATTGTCATTTTTTTAGATTAATTTTGAAAGGTGCTGTTCCTGGAACTAATATATCTTTAGTTCCAGAGGGACATGTCATTAATATTGATATAAACACTCTTCCTCAGTAGTGTTACTAAATAGCCTATTCGTTCACGCACAGCTAAAATGATACCTATAGATTTAAGAAACATCAAGCTAAACAGAGCTAGAATGTCAGTCTGTAATGTGCATTTCTTCCTTAATGTTACACTGAACAAATCAAATCTGAATAAATCATACAGTAGATTAAATGGGCTCTGCTGAGTAGCCAGTCTATAATCCATGTGTTCCCGCTGGAGGACAAATCCTTGCTGACCTCTCCCCGTTCTGCTCCTAAAGACAAGACTTGCTCAGAGCATTAATTATAGAAGCCGATGCTAATTACTGTATGTTATTAAAGCATTATATTGTGTTTATTCTAAAATGCAAATAGCAGAATTTGATTTAGAAATTGCAATAAATATGACTTTGCTTATCATTATAAATATACATTCATAAAAAGCAGTACATGTGCAATTTGATGAGATTAAGAGTGGGATTAGATTTTAATTACATGAATTAACTGAAGCATGGAGTGTCTGATGAACAGCTGTCAGTCTGTTCACCGTACCTGAGAACTCTCCACCGAACATAATCAGGACCCACACGCCAAGTCCTCTGGGATATATAGAGCATTACGCTTTCTGCATAAATCACTGGATGTCTGTTTTAAGACAATCACTTTGACAGTGTTTACTTGTCTTTGTGTTGTTTAAAAACTCTTACGGTTGGGTATTTTTTTTTGTTCTGGAGGAGGCTGTTTTTAACCATTTTGATGTTATTTATCAGCCTGTCTGCACGAATGTCTTCTTCCTCTCGGGTCGTTTGAATACCAATGACATGCTGTGTTGATGAATATTGTCCACTGCAGTTTACACCCCTCGTGTCATTATTTTTTTTTGTGTTGACAGGTTGACACCTGTGATGAAACTTTTCCTCCCGCACCTTCACTATATTCACAGAGTGAGACACGCGATCGGTTTAAAGTATATTCTTAAGTGAACTGGTTGACTCTGCTGCAGCTTTATTTGCAATCTTGTAGCATTGGTGTTTACAGGCTGTTACCGTTCTCTCCGGAGAGACATGTCACCACATTGGGAGTGATCTGCATCGATTCTATCTGCTCATTTCTTTTTAATTAGGTGATTTGTTTCACTTGGTAACTGGAGCCAGCCGCAACATCGCTGTTTATGAAAATTCAAGCAAGCAACATATCCTCTCCTTTGTGGAAAAAAAAAAATCCTCATGAATAAAATATTGAGTGGAAAAACCTTCCCTAACGCACTGAGTGGACAGCCTATGGCTGAAAGTCAGACCACACAAATAGACGAAAATATTTTTTTGCTCACAATGATGCCGAAGGGTTTTGAATTTTGTGGATTTACCCGCATGAATTCAAACGAGTGAATATAACTCACACCTTTACACTTTATCATAATTAAGGCTAGCTCATACTCCTTCCACTCCTACACAGTGGCACGGGCAAAACCTGCGTTGGCAGCCAATCTGAATAGGTCAACACACATCACCCAACCTGGCTTAGTGACCCTCCTCCCTAACAGAGTTGAATGTGGCTCAGACAATTCTCAGCTTAAGGGAAGAGGCGTTTCTATTTAGCAAACACATTTAATTCAGTGTTATTACTGTTTTAAAATAGATTTAACCAGCTCTCTAACTGATCTGCCAAAGGGAGAGAGAGAGACAGAGAGATAGAGAGCACATGAGTGGGTGAGTGAGAGAGCAAGTGCATTGAAAGAGCTAAAACTTACCTCTATTTGATAATGCAATGTAATTGCACATATGTACCTACAGTTGCAGGCTTGAGTCTCTGTGAACGGTGACAGCCGCCGATAAACCTGTGACTACAGTCTCCTATTAAATAATCAGTGGTGGAGGAAATATTAAGAACTTTTATGTAGGGATGCACCGATACCGGATCGGATATCAGGCCAATACTGACTCAAATAGCTGGATTGGGTATCGGTGACAATGGTGCTGATCTATTCACTTCAATTCTATGTTTATATACTATATACATTATATACTGGCATTTTAATTCCTTTTTTAAGTTTTGACCAATTTGTTGCTGCCTTAAAAGGTTTACACTTGAATTGTTACTGTTCTGTTTACGATTTATTATTTTAATAATAAATAACAATTTAGTAAATGTATATTTACATATGTATTTGTTACATTTTGTTTTGCAAAGTTAGAAAGCAATGTTTAAGCCAATCCTGATGTTGCCTTACACATAAAAGAATGATCCCAGTCACTTCCACACAGCGAGGCATACAGCTTATTATTAAACACTGGTATTGGATCGGTGCTCGGTATCGGCCGATACCCAAAGCTCAGCTATCGCTATCGGTACCAGAACTGAAAAAGTTGGATCAGTGCATCCCTACTTTTATGTAAGTAAAAATACTAATACTGCACTTTAAAAATACTACCTTACAAGTTAAAGTATTATCAGATACTTACAATAAAAGTACTCGATGCAGAAAAAGGGCCCCTATGAGTTCATCTATTATATTATATCATATTATTATTACTGATGCATTCATGTGTAAGCAGCATTTAAATGCTGCAGCTGGTCGAGGTGCAATTTAAACTGGACTGCAAATAATCTGCTGATTATTTTCTCCATTAATGGATTAGTAAATGAGTAATTGAAAAATCCTAAAATGCACAGTGCTTCTTGTGTCCAATCAATAGTCCAAACCTCAAAATTATTAAATTAAATTATAATTAAAACTGTTAATCCTCACATTTGAGAAGCTTGAACCATGAAATCTGAATGATTGTCAAAGTAGTTGCCAGTTAATTCATTGTCAGTTGATTAATTGACTAATGGTTTCAGCTCTACCCATATATATATATATACTGTTGAGTAGCTCAATGTAAAGCATCATATTTTACAAGTACTTCACATGGTTTGTATGCAAAAACCTTAATTTTGTGAAGTAACTTGTAACGCCTGCTGTCAGATTATTGTAGTGAAGTAAAGAGCACAATATTTCCCTCTGAAATGTAGTGAATTGGAAGTATAAAGTGGCATGAAAAGATAATACTCAAGTAGAGTACAAGTACTTAGTTACATTCCACCACTGGAAATAATGTGTTATACCGTATTGAAAACATTTTTAATTACTTCTGTCTTTATTTTGAAATAACTGTTGTCTAGCAAGCGGTCACTGATTTCTACGATCGTCTACAGATTTCTGTAGACATCTCTGCTTTGCCCATCCTGCTTTCTGTATAATCAAGCAAGAAAAAGGGAGACAGAAAGCCGCCTTGCATCTGTTGTATGCCTAATAATAACACATCTGATTGTGCAATCAGAGCTACAGTGGATTTGAAATCAGAGAGCTTGAACTCTCTCACCCGCTGCAAAAATTCAGCCACCGGTCTTTATATTTAGTTGGCATTTCAGCTCCTCACACTTGGAACACCCACAGCTAAAGGAAGTTAAATTGAACATGTAGACTACTCATACGACTGGCCGTCTTTGTCTTCACCCAGTTTGGGGTCCATATGTGAAGTAATGTCAAAAGAAAATTAGTACTATACCTGCAAACTAGAAGCATCCTCTGTTCGATTCCTGTGTGAAGTCTGAATTCCCATCCAGAGGATAAATGCTTTTGAACAGCAGTGATTTAGAACAGCGGTGCATAAAAGCTATTTCACCCACACCTTTGGAGTTAAATGGATTTATAATGGTTGTTTGCACTGTCTAATCTTTGCGGCTTTCACCACCCGTGTTTTTGTTTTTGTTTTTAGTATAGAACTGGAACTTTGGAGGCTTTTTACCTAAAATGTGGTAATCGAAGACTGTTGAATTATTAAGATAACTTGAAAAACTCTGAAAATCTTTGAAGTCCAACTAGATTTTTCAACTTTAAGATGATCCTACTTACTTCTTTAGTTTCTGCAGTGAAGACTGTGCCAGTTCAACAACCAATTTGCAGTGTTGTGTTGTTTTTGTCTTGCTCACTTTGGTCTGGTTCTTGGAATAAACAAACCATCTAGTTTTTCTTAATAGATATTAGTGTAAAAATATGTGCAAACCACTTTTCAGACATCCAGCTCTCACTGAAAATAGAGCGAATGTCTGAAAAATCAAGACCGTTTTTTTACCATTTTTAATGGTGCTTGACAAGACTAGAGATAAGAATAAAATTATATTTGATTACCCTTCAATAAGATATATTTTTGGAATTGTCCTTTTTGCAGTATAATACTTCCAACTGTTAGAAAAACTGTAAACTTGGAAATTGGGGGCTGAGGAAATTACAATACATTATACAGTATAGCTTCCACAAACAGGAGCTATTTCTGGTATAGACCCCGCCTGTGCCACCCTTTTAGCTCGTTTGTCTAAAGACAAATATTGTGGAACATATTGTGCTCTTGCTCTGTTTTTTTTTTTCATTCAAAGGCATCTGTAGCAACAGCATTTAATTTACACTTTGTTTTATAGTTCTTTGCTTGCCTATACAGTTATATTAAGTGCAAATAGAGAGAAATTTTGTGAAGAGAGAGAAATTATTCTCTCTGGTGTATTTATGAGCAGCGAGGCCTAAAATGTTCCTTGCTCGGAGCTGCTCCATTGTCTTTGCTATTGAGCCTGTCTAGATCACATGTGAGTTTTGTGGTGGTAATGCGCCCTGTAACATGGATTTTACAAAGTGAAAACAAGGATACTGACTGCGGGAAGGACTTCTTCAACATAGTTGTGGGCAAAATAGTTGAAACACTCCTGTCAGCATCCATAGACTGAAATTCCATGACATCTCCAACCCCATTAGTAACACGATCTGCTAGGGAATGGCTCATTATTGGATTATGCTGCTTAGTTTCATTAGCAGTGCAGTACAGTATCAGTGCTGCGTCAGTATATGGTATATTTAGTGTGCTGTTATCACTCCATTGCAAATCTGCACTGTAATAATGGAAAAAGAATGACGATGAGTGCGTCATGCTTTATTTTTAAACATAACTACGTTAGCGTCTACAGTCATGCTAACAGCTCTCTGAGGCTGTACTTATAGGCACAGCTGTGCTTTGACCTACATGCTAAGGTTGACATGCTGACATGCTCAGAGTGACAAAGCTCACATGTTGATGTTTAGCAGGTCATATGTACCATGTTAGTTTAGCATGCTAACATTTGTTAATTAGCAGTAAACACGAAGTACAGCTGAGGCTGATGGGAATGCTATTAGATTTGCGGGTATTTAGTCATAAACCAAAGTCTTGGGGAAAACAGAAAATTTGACCTGATGACGGCTCTAGATAAAAAGTCAGGGGATCGATAAAGTTATTACAAATCCTCATGGAGGGCACAAATCTGCCAAATCGTTTGGAAAACCATCCAATAGTTGTTGAAAGACTGTGTATAAGAAGTGGACGTAGTCACCGTGACATCATTGGTTTGTGGACTGCCGTTTTGAAGCCTCGGGTTCGGCATTTTGGCCGTCACCATCTTGATTTTTGTCCATCACCATCCTAGCTTTTTACAACCAGAAGTAACACAAGAGGGTGGAGCTAAGTACAACTGAATGTTGAATAAGACGTTTCTAGACAACGAAAATTACAATTAACTTTCGTGAACTGAAAACACTGTGAAAGGGTTTAAAGTTGTAAGACAAAAACACGGGCAATTCTCATACCGAACAACGCCGTGGTAGCGATCTGTCAATCACATACCCTGGTCTATTTGACTCTAAAGGGACCATAATTTACTCAATGAACATCATGCTGTATTGAAAAAGACTTGAAACTAGCGATTGAGACCATAAACTCATGTTTACAATGCTTACTAAGGTAATAAATCAAAATGAGAAGTAGGGTCATTTTCTCATAGACTTCTATACAAAAAGACTCCTTTTTGCAACCAGAGGAGTCGCCGCCTGCTGGCTAATAGAAAGAATGCAAGTTTAATGCACTTCTGCATTGGCTTCACTTTTCAGAACTGGAGTTTGCCCACTGATCGAATTACATCACTCAAAACCACAAATCTTGACTTCAGGGATACGCAAGACGAAGAGTCAGGAGATCACCAAAATGTGCGTCGTCTTGGATTGAATGTCAGTACAAAATTTACGCCCAATAAATCTAGTAGATGTTGAGATATTTCACTGGAAAAGGGAACAAATTGACCTGCTGATGGATGCTATAGCAAAAGTCAGGGAATCACCAAAGTCTGCAGGATTCATGCTCTTGGGAACATGAATGTCCATTTGAGATATTTATATATTCAGTCTGGAACAAAGTGGTCGACTGACTGACAGACCACTATAGCAAAAAAACTCTTAAAGCAGGTCTTATCAACTAGAAATGCCTTCAGCTTAATAGATTCCATTTACAGTGATACGCTCCGTCCTGGTTGTGTATGTACTGTATTTATATATTCGTGACCTTCTTTTTGTTATTCTTGGATCAGCAGAGGATATTTTATACATACGGTATGTTGTCCTTTTCTGTGACTGCCCTTAACAAGTCACTGGAGGTTGACAAGGAAGACAAGCATCGCCACCAGCTGGTCTGTGGTATAGCCTTGGAGAAATCCAGCTTCCATTGTATATGAGGGTTTATTATAAAAGAAGAAATTCTCATTTTGAAAAACTTTTATGGTTCGCTAATAAAAAATAATTGTTGATGGTGCGAGTGTGCCGGCTCTGTTTTATTGCTATTAATACTTTAAAAGTGAAAGCTTGTTTTTAACATTATGCGGAAATGTGTCTTTGTATGTGTTTGTGTGTGTGTGTGTGTGTGTGTGTGTGTGTGTGTGTGTGTGTGTGTGTGTGTGTGCACACATATGTGTATGTTCAAGGACTTTTTCTTGATCAGGATAAAGTGTGACCAAGGAACAACATGCCTTTTTTTCATACAGTTTCATATAGCACCATTAGTTGGTTGACTGAACCTCAGATGAGCTATGCTTTACAGAATCCAAATTACACTAGAGCCATTTTTCATTCTGTGAAGCTCTTCACAGGCAAAGGGCCATAGATGGGCCTGTTCACTTTCCTTATTTGTCCTTGTCTGCTCGAGGTTGCCTCTGGCTGACATAGCCTGAATTTAAGTGGACATCAATCTCGATAAAGAGGCAGAGCCCAGAGTAATATTACCTCCTCAGATTTTTTTTTTTACTGTTTAGCAACACCGTGCAAATAACCATGTTTCACATCACAAACTGAAACATTAACCTCAGATATGAAACAAAATATTTGGATCACGCTGTGGCTTCACAGCGTGGTGTCTTTTTAGTTTTACATGTCGATATCCAGACACAGTCTCAGTTGTTGTTTTTTTAAAGCCCTCGGCTCAGAATAGGACAAGATGTGTCTATTTGCATGGCTGTGTCGTGATGATAAAAAGATTTCCTCCAGCTGGCCGGTGGCCTATCTCAGTGCTGCAAAAGTGATGCAGGGAGAATTTGGCTCAGAGTGGCAGCCATGCCACAGCGGACTGGACTCCATGCACTCCTCATAAATGATGGTCATTAATTCTCCATGTAGGTAGAGGTTTTCCACACGCGGTGCAGGAGCCCTTCCTCTGGGACTGGCCTAACTCAACCCAATCACCACTTCTCATTCTCCTGCTCTCTTCTTTCTCTCTCTCTCTCTGTTCCTGTCGCACCCTGTCTGCTCTCCCTCAGTTATGCATGAAGACAAAGTTCCCGGCTCCCTCTGTTTGTCGAGCCCATCTGATAAGTTGCAGACAAGTCACCATGGTTTCCATCATCTCTGATGCTAGAGGCACTCTTCTTTTCTCACATTATGAAATATGAGTTGTTCCCAGTTGGCTCCCTTGACCTAAATTTCCAGTATTTGCACTTGACAGTTTTTAAGCTCACGCTTGAATTGAGATTTTTTTTATGTGTTTGTTATCAAATAAGCAGACATACCTCAGGCACTTGAATGAATTTACATCATAATCAGATTAAACAGCAAGCTATATGGCACTGCCAAGTTCAAATTATTTTCAAGAAACACAAGAACACAAAGAAAGCGTTGTGCCTAAATTGCAGTTTAGAATCAAGCAATGCAATATAGCATCTGATCAGCATTAATGCAAAGTAGCAGAAAACCTCATTTTTTTGTTTGATTTTTCTGCCGGTACAGGTGTCATCTGCACTTAGACCATATGGTTGCACAGTGGTGCGGTTGAAGTGCTCCTGCAGAAAACCATTTGGCTCCGACATAGTCTGTATATTAAAATCTCAGCAAGCCTCACAGGCTATTAGATTTTTTCTATGTTAACAAACAGGAGAGCTCTTCAAAGGCTCCGACTTCAACATAATTGGAAAGGAAATCGAGCCAGAGCTGCGCTAATGTTTCTTAGCTCTTTTCCTCTGCCATTAGTGATCTCAGGTCCCACAAGAATGAAAAGCCGGACAGGCGTGCTATCAAAGAACTGGAGTGTAATTTGTTGTTTTTTTTGCAGTATATGTCTCCTATATCACTTTTAAGTCTATAGCCACCTTTGACACAGAGTATTAGTCTTTTTTTTTTTCATTTAAAGTCCATTATCTTCATGCATATATTTTTGACACAGTTTCCATCACTGTTTTTTGGTCTGTTCTCTGACATATTATCTGTGCCTTCACAGCTTGGGAATAAATTATACTATTCTCTTATGATGGGTGGGGTGATGTGAGCAGCCAGCCAAAATAAATATGTAAGATGTTCTTCAAAAAACTGCTCGCTTAATTTTATTCCAGATTAAATTAAGTGATACGAGCACGCAAGAGGCCATTGTTTCTGTAGACTCCAAATGACAGGATGACCTTATTTAGTAAGGACGTAATTGTAGAGTCATTACGACAGCCTGCTGGTGAGGTCCTGTCCTGGGAGGTCTATGGATGGAGAAACCTCTCCTGACAGACTACTTAAGTACTGTCTCCAGACCTGGCACCCGCTCAGTTATGAGTTAGTGGTTTGGTGATGTCCAATTCCCTGTTGTACGCCATTCAAACGCAGAACGGCCATTACAGAGACTGTGGCACATTAGTATATAAACCCTGCGGGCTTGAGAGCACTTTAGCACTGTTTCTGTTTCATGGCAATATCAATTAACGCACTTAACCTCTAACAGCAACAGCTGTTGCCTAACTACTTTGAGCTACTGTGAAATCTGCGCCATCGCAGCTGTAATTATTAAATATTTTGAATCTCTTTTTAAAATGATCAGAGGTGTTAATTAAAAGTGATGAAAATAAATGGACTCTGTGGAGATAATGGTAACCGTCTCATGTTCAACAAGGCCTTCTGGCTTGTGTCCACACAAGGATATTAATGAGCCATTGACCTTATAGTATTCATTGCCCGCCGCGGATGTGAAAAATGCTTGGCTTTCAAAAAGTTTTATTAAATCAATGACTCATCAGAGCTGTTTATTGCATGCAGCATATCAACATTTTGTTGACGTGATTGAGTTGATCTACATAAAAATTGAATTTGCCCCAAGAAGCATTCACGCTTCTTACAGTAAGTGTGTGTTGGTGTGATGAGGAGGTGGAGGTAATTGACAATACTGTGGAGTAATCAGAAGGAAAGATGCAATAGTTTGCTGTTTGAAGCTATGACCTTTGGTGAAACAATGCCTAAGAAGCTAAGGATTATTTACATCATATTAGTTTTTCAGTGTATTAATTATGGAGTCTTTTAAATGTCAAAAATAGTGAAAAATGCCCACTAGGGCTGGGTAAATAATATAAATGATATCGTGATATTTTTAGGCTAAATCACGATATACGATATACTGTATATCAATACCTTCATATTTTCTGTAAAATAACATAACTGTTTGATTTAACCCTTTGATGGGTATCATACCAGTGTGATCATTTTAGTAAACTTATCTGAACACTCGTAGGTGGTGTACTGTCATATTGAAGTCAGATTGGTGACTATTATTCATGCAGTTGAAATTCAATTTGTTCCGAAACACAGTTTGCAGGTGGTAGTTCTTTTAATTATCATTGATTTTATTTATTATTTATTTATTTTGTTTTATTTCCGTATTTATTATTGTCAGATTGACAGACTTATTGAATTGCCTTTCACATTCACTGGAAGATCACTTTTATTTTGAAGTCAGTTCTTGGTCACTTTTATTTTGAAGCCAGTTTCTATACGCTCTTACGTACCGCAAAACAACGTGGAAGTTAGTTTAACCATCTTTTTCAAAGTGGAGGCTGGCATCTTCCATCACCTTTTCCGACCTCAACACATATAAACTTTGGTGGCTTTGGTGCTCTATGTCGTCTGCTCTCTCCAGGCTCTTTCCCAGTTCCCTGCTTCCCTCCAGATACAAAAACACACACCCCGTACACACATCCATACTCATACGCCACGCACACTCACCCAAGAGTGTGTCTGTGGGAGGGAGAGAGTCACGGGAGAAGTGAAAGGTCAAAGCGAGTCTCAAGTCGGCGGCTTAAATAAATGACAATATTTGTACTCAATGTTGGCGATATAGTCATTTACTACATCCCACGTAGAACAAGCCACAATACACTGAGTATATTTGATATATTGCTCACCCCCACTGCCCACCACAATTCCCCAGGGCCCAAAGTGATGTCTTCAAGTTGTTTGTTTTATCCAACTTACAGTCAAAAACACAAAGGTATTCAGTTTACAGTGATATAAGATAGAGAAACCCAGCAAATCTTCACATTTGAGAACCTGGATCCAATTTGGATTTATTTTGCATGAAAAATTACTTCAACAATCTGCAGTTAAAGCAGTTGGCAATACATTTTTGATCAGCTAATTGTTTTAGTCCTGATTACGTTGGCATAGCATTTTGGCCTTTAACAAGATTCAAATGAATACAAGTGGGTATTAAACACTATTTATTTGGTTGTCTGTGGAGTCAACCTGCTTCTTTTTCGTTGTATTTTCTGTGCAAGCTGACAGAGTCTGACATACTGCGACTTAAGAAAACACAAGCAATGTGAGAAATCAGACACAAATGAAGAAAACATTCCCAGCAGTTTGACAACTTATGCATTGCATTTTGGAAAGCACTTCAAAACCAAAAAAACACAAGCAAATACACAAAAACAACAACGAAATGCAAGCATTAGCAGATACAGAAAATACACGCACATACAGAAAACTGTGAAATGCACACAACTGAACTGAGCTCGAACACAGTATAAATATATCCAGTCGAACCTTTCCTGCTTGTGTTTTATGATTGCGTTCTCCACATTTGCAGTGAACTTCTCAGGCCCCGATCAGACAGAGCGCTTTTTGCAGGTGGAAAAAGTGCTATGTTACCTTATTACAAACTATGAACTGTACATGACCCAAATAGTTAATAGTACAGTTTAAATTAATGAAAACAACGTATCCGAAATCTCAAGTACCATACTAATTTGCCTCCAGGCCTGCTGTTTTCTGTTCAGATCATGGTAACTACTGTTGGTAAAGTCATATAGATCTGTGTGTCCAGCAAAAGTCACCACAATGAAAAAAAAAACACGTAGGAAGTTGGGCGCTTTTCGTTCAGTCATTCAGGGCACTCCTGTAAAAAACGAGAGGTGCACAGAGCAGATAAACGAGAGGCGCTCAGCAACGCAAAAGCAGCGCACAAAACACTTCAATCTCATTGAAAACAATTACAAAAAGTCTAAAGCGCGCTGTGTCTGATCGGCGCCTAAATGTGTAATCCAACATGTGGACATGTTTTCTCTATTTGCTTGTATTTTCTTAAGTTGCAGTGCACCGGTTTCTCTCAAATGCTTCTAATATTGGATCCTACCACATGTGTGAACAAGACCACATAATACATCTTGTCTTGTGTTTAAAAAAACTTGACAATAATTGCTATATGTATATGTGAGTGCTTGACCACTTGGATACCAGTGAAAAGTGTTTCTTCAACTGAATGTGTCTGTTTGTATCTCTGCTCACCACCTTTTTTCTTACCAATGTTATGACAGATGCCATGCTGCTGGTGGCACAGAGGCTGGAGGGACCTTTCAACATTGAATCTGTCATGGAGCCTATTGATGTCAAGATTTCAGAGGCCATCATGAATATGCAAGATAACAGTGCCCAGGTCTCCTACAGGGTATGTCAATTATGTTTGTTCCCCAGATAAGAAAGTAACACCTCAGACAGGCTGTTGAAGTACAACTTGAAGCAAAACTAAAGGGGGTGGGGTGTGAGTCATACTGGACTGTGTGTAAGGTGTGTAGTGCAACACGTTCTAATTATGTCCAACTTTAGGTCTTGTATTTGAATTATATGTTTCAATTTGGTCAGATAATCTTAGTTCAACTAACAGTAGTTAATGTGTTTCCTGTGTTTTACTGCATTTTTCTTTGCCCACAAAATTGTAGTCAGACAGAAGAAAAAAAAATGTAGGTGGTTGTGAAGAATTTTTTCTGCCCACGCACTTTTTGGATGCCTGTTCTCATTCTCTTTCCCATGCAACAGATGCAGTTTTGTTTATGGTTTAAGTATATGTGGTATTTTCCCAAAAGCCTGTAAAAACTTAACTCTAACATCTTAAATAGCATTGGTCACAGCTCCTGGTTGAATCACCTATCAACGTCGTTACCTCAACTTGACGTAGAGCACTGTCACGTTGGTAATGTGGGGCGAATGATTCACAAGACCTTAACAAAACAGCGTGTTTTCCCAATTTTCCGCTTCCCAAGTAATTTAAACCCCTGACAATTGGGTGCCCATGTTTTTGTAATTGCAGGTTTTTCAAGGCTGTGGCCAGCCAAAACCCGCAGGAATGACTAGGTCTACCCGCGGTGTTTCGGATGTGTTCAACGCTCGCTTCAGGCC